>PVHT020000004.1:705185-804444 GCA_004024745.2 Catagonus wagneri
CCACAGCCACAGCAACACGGAATCCGAGCTGCGTCTGCAACCTTCACCACAGCTCACGGCAACGCCAGATCCTTAACCCATTGAGCAAGGCCAGGGATCGAACCTGCAACCTCATGGTTCTTAGTCGGATTCGTTAACCACTGAGCCACGAAGGGAGCTCCAAAATTACTTATTATATTCTAATGAAGAGATTTAACAACTTCGGATTCATTCTAAGACTTATTTAGCTATGTAGGTATTATTAGTTCTGAGATAGCTGAATTAAATCGGGAAGTAGTCTGTTTTACTCACAGTGCCTGTCAGAGTTCCAAGCAATATCTAGTATCTTGCGTATGTGAGAATACCCAGACTAATAGAGGGAAGGAGGCCCATAATTTACTTAACTCATTTGGGCTTTTACAGGCTTATTGAAGGAAAGTTCCAAGGTGGTAAAAAAGGTTCCCAAAGGAACATCCGTTTATCAAGCTGAATGGATTTTGGATGAGGATGGCGAAAGTGGTGGAGAAGGAGATGAGTATGACGACATAGAACATGAGGATTTTATGGAAGAAGAATCTCAGGTAAGGAAGCAGGCCCTTGGGCAACTTCTGTACAGCCCCAAATACAAGGCCAGGTGCAGTCCTGACTTTAAGGTGTATGTGTGGCCAGTTTCTTAGGAATAACTTTGTAGTTGCCAGGAATGAGACTTCATTTTATAACTTAATCTCTATTAGAATTGCTATTGCTTCAGACCGGGTATCCAGTAAAGTTATCTTTAGCTTAGTGACCTCTAAGGTGGAGAAGTGGATTTCCTCTGAAATTGAAATCCTTCATTCTACAGGATGAAGGTAGTGACGAAGAAGAGGAGGAATGTGAAACTATGACTATAGGAGAGTCTGTGCGTGATGATCTGTATGATGAGAAAGTGGATGAAGAGGCTGAGGAAAAAATGCTGGAGAAATATAAACAAGAAAGACTGGAAGAGATGTTTCCAGACGAAGTAGATACCCCGCGTGATGTGGCTGCTAGAATTCGGTTAGTCAACAACCTAAGTCAGGATGTTTTTATATAAAACTTACTGTGGCTCAGAACTATATCACTGTATGTGTAAAAGAAGAAAAACACATTGTTCTTGCTCCTGAGGGCTAACACTATAGGAAGGAAAAACATACGGGAAACATTCACATTCTGGGTTGTGTAGTACAAAGTAATGTTACAGTACTTTAATGTTGGAGAAATGCTATGGTTAATTAGCATTCATTTCCTTTAGGGCTAAAAATAAAGTATGTAACAGTTGGAAATTTGGAGAAGTTTGGGTTGAACAGGGAGAATAAAAGAGTGAAGATGTAGATGTTCCTGTCTGATCTAACAGTGAGTGACTAAAGCTGGAGAGTTTATGCTGGATATTAGAGAGGTAAGGCTTTTATCAAGGACCTTGTTAGTAAAGAGCCACCCCCTGATAGGCACCAGGAAGCCACTGGGGTTTGGTTCTGAAATACTTGTTAGAAGCTGTTTCAAGAGTGTGGTCCTGACTTAGGCTGTTAAGTTAATTTGAGAAATAGTTCTTTTAAGCTAAAGCCTTAGCCATTTTATTCTTTTTTTTTCTTTTAAAAATTTTTTTTGTCTTCTTAAACCATGGTTATTTAAGCCATAGTTGTTTATTTATTTAGACTGCACCCTCAGCATACAGAAGTTCTGGAGCCAGGGATTGAATCCAAGCTGTAGAGGCAGCCAGATCCTTAACCCACTGCACCAGGCCAGGGATGGAACCCATGCTATTGCAGAGACAATGACCTGGCACTGCAGAGATGCCACCAATCCATTGTGCCATTTTATTTTATTTTATTTTTGCCTTTTAGGGTCGCAGGTGCAGCATATGGAAATTCCCAGGGTAGGGTTCAAATTGGAGCTGCAGCTCCTGGCTTACACCATAGCTACAGCCACAGCCATAGCAACACGGGATCTGAGCCGTTTCTTCCACATACACCACAGCTCATGGCAACTGTGGATCCCCGACCCACTGAGCAAGGCCAGGGATTGAACCCGTATCTTTACGGATACTCGTTGGGTTTGTTACCGCTGAGCCACAACGGAAGCCCCCCTCCCTCCCCCTTTTTTTTTTCCATTGCACCTTTTTAGAGGTGAGTGAGGGAAAGGTTAAGTAGCATTATGTAAATTTGATTATTAGTTTCTTTAAAATGTTTTCTATTCTAGGAGTTCCCGTCATGGCTCAGCAGAAACAAATCCGACTAGGAACCATGAGGTTGCGGGTTCGATCCCTGGCCTTGCTCAGTGGGTTAAGGATCCAGCATTGCTGTGAACTGTGGTGTAGGTTGCAGACGCGGCTCGGATCTGGCGTTGCTGTGGCTGTGGTGTAGGCCAGCATCTATAGCTCTGATTAGACCCCTAGCTTGGGAACCTCCATATGCCATGGGTACGGCCCTCTAAAACGACAAAAGACAAAAAAAAAAAAGCTTTCTATTCTGTATTCTAGTTTTCAGAAATACAGAGGTCTCAAGAGCTTCCGGACATCTCCGTGGGATCCTAAGGAAAACCTTCCTCCAGATTATGGTCGAATCTTTCAGTTTCAGAACTTTCTTAATACTAGGAGACGCATCTTTAAAGAGATTGAAGAAAAAGAGGTTGAAGGAGCTGAGGTAGCTGCTTTCCCTTGTTCATCCCTATAATTTCTTTTTTTTTCCCTCCCTTTACTATTGGCTTGAGTACCTTAATTAGCTTTGCGCTACCCCTGGCAGCGTTAGAGAAGCTCCTGCGTCACTGATAAGAATGATATTGGGAACAAAGAGATATCACAGATGTTAACTGAAAAAGCATAATCTGGGTAGTTGAAACATGTGAAAGGCAATTACTTGGAAGGGTGAGGATTGGCTTTATGGTAGTCTGGGAGACTTTTAACGTATTTGGAGAAGTGTTTCATCATTATTGAGACCTTAAGGGTAACTGCATGATTACTTTCTGCTTTCTTCTGGCAGGTAGGCTGGTACGTCACACTTCATGTCTCCGAAGTTCCTGTGTCAGTGGTTGAGCACTTCAAGCAAGGAGCACCCCTGATTGCCTTTTCTTTACTACCTCATGAACAGAAGGTGAGTTTGTGTCTTGTGGGAAGTGGGGAATTATAACACTTTCCAGCCAGTTTTGTCTGGCAGTCTGAAATTTTACCTAACTGACATTTTGCCCACTGGGATGCAAAAAGTTTGCCTTTATGATTAAGAGTCAGAGAAGATAACAGAGAAGTCAATGATGGCTTTACCCAACATGTCTGAACCTGTCTGATGCATCTCAGTGATGTGATCTGTGTGGTTCTGAGACTTCTCTAAGTATGTTTGTCAGATCAGGTTTTAATCAAGTTTTGTCAGCCATAAAAAAAAAGGGTTTATGCCAAGGTATAGATGTTTTTTCTCTTGGCGTCCAGCAGTCATGTATGTGAGAGCTCTGGCCTTTGGTCAGTGTGAGTAAGGGATGAGGCAAGAAAGGGTCTTAAGTGTAGTTTTGAGGTGTGTGCAGGGTAACTTGTGGTACTGATTTTGTGACAGATGTTGAGCTCTTGCATTTTAGACATGGGAAGGTCAGCTAGCATAGCAGGTCGTGAAAGCTCTAAAAACCAGCCTGTCTTTTATTTGAATGCCACTATAAGTTAATATTGTTGGTTCTTAGAGTGAATCTAATCTGCTGGCTTGGTTTGCCTTCTTTCAGGTTAGACTGTTGTATTCCTGATATGAAGTTCTGTTTTTCTACTTGGTCCCCAGATGTCAGTACTTAATATGGTGGTAAGCCGGCACCCTGGCAACACTGAACCCATAAAAGCTAAAGAGGAGCTGATCTTCCACTGTGGATTCAGGCGCTTCCGAGCCTCACCTTTATTCTCTCAGCACACTGCAGGTAAGCGGTGGGGAAATTTCTGAGTTCTTATCCATCGTACTGTCTTTTAAGGGACGGGCTTGGGGGGTAGGGGTGGTGGGGCACAGTATACCATTTCAAACTCTCTGACTCTGGGTTAAAGTTATTATCAGTACTCTGGTTTAGGAGCCAATGATGTTCCCATTCAAATGTCTGAACCTGTCTGAAGCATCCCCATGATGCAACCTCTGTGTGGTGCTGAGGCTTCTCTGCCATGAGTATCTGTTTCAGAGTAGGTTTTGAATAGGAGTCAGCGGCTCTCTAGAAACAGTGTGTCATGGAACCCTTGGCATCTGATGTGGCAGTGGCAGTGTAGGTGAAGGCTAGGGGTGGCCGCGGTTGAGCAAAGCAGAGGAGTGTGGCTTCTGAGATGTTGAGACTGTATGAGAGTTTGGAGAGTACGGGGGGAAAAAAAAAGCCTTGTAATCTTGCACATTAGAAGCAGGAACATGTTTGTACTAACTCCAGGGTTTCTGAACATTACCTGCACACTCTCAGCAGTGGCCAGAGGAAGATGATGAAGGCAGTATTGATGCTCTGGGTAATTGCTTTTTTAAAAAATGTTATGGCAGAATTCTGTCATGGCTCAGCAGTAACGAACCTGACTAGTATACATGAGAATGTGGGTTTGATCCCTGGCCTCGTGCAGTGGCTTGAGGATCTGGTGTTGCCGTGAGCTGTGGTGTAAGTCACAGATGTGGCTTGGATCCCGAGTTATCATGGCTGTGGTGTAGGCTGGCAGCTGCAATTCTGATTCTCCCCTAGCCTGGGAACTTCCATATGCCATGGATATGGCCCTAAAAAGCAGAAAAGAAAAAATTTCACTAGACCAGGGATGGAACCCGAGCCTCTGCAGCGATACAAGCTGCTGCAGTTGGATTCCAGCCCACTGCACCACAGCAGGAGCTCTTGGATAATTTCTTTTCTCACCAGCCTTGCTGTCTAAATGAGGGATTGGGACTTCCTATTGTGGCCCAGTGGGTTAAGAACCTGACATTGTCTCTGTGAAGATGCAGGCCTCAGTGGGTTAAGGATCCAGCGGGTCACAGATGTGGCTGGGATTTGGTGTTGCCATGGCTGTGGCGTAGGCCTGCAGCTGCAGCTCCAGTTCAACCCCCAGCCCGGGGAACTTCCATGTGCCACAGGTGTGGCTGTAAAAAAGGGGGGAAAAAAGAGGGATTAATTTTACTTTGCCTTAAAAATTTTTTTATTGCATTATTCCCGTCATGGCTCAGCAGAAACAAATCTGGCTAGTATCCATGAGGTTGGAGATTCGATCCCTGGCCTCGCTCAGTGGGTTAATAAGGATCTGCCATTGCCATGAGCTGTGGTGTAGGTCACAGATATGGCTTGGATCTGGCGTTGGTATGGCTGTGGCTGTGGTGTAGGCCAGCAGCTGCAGCTTGGATTTGACCCCTAGCCTGGGAACCTCCCTGTGCTGTGGGTTTGACCCTAAAAAAACAACAACAAAAAATTTATTGCCCTATAGCTTTAGTATTAAAACCAGGGCCATTTTCATTGAAGGTAAAAATAAGATCTAGACATCCTCAACATCAGAAGTTAAAGATTTGTTAGAACACAGTTGTGTTTTTTAATTTAATTTTTTAAAATGAATTGTCTGGCTTTTTTGTGCTACAATGACTGAGTTGAATAGTTGGAACAGAGACTATATGGCCACAAAGCCTAAAATAATTACTATCTGACACTATAGAAATGTCTACCAATCCTTGCTCAAGACTAAGAGCTGCTGAGTTAGTGGAGCGCTTTGCTGTAAAGCACTGATTCTCGTCGTGAGCTGTGGTGTAGGTTGCAGACGCGGCTCGGATCCTGCATTGCTGTGGCTGTGGCGAAGGCCGGCAGCTACAGCTCCTGTTAGACCCCTAGCCTGGGAATCTCCATATGCCGCGGGTGCTGCCCTAGATAAGGCAAAAAGACAAAAGATAAATAAATAAATCAAGCACTGATTCTCAAATGAGGTAGAAGTGATGGGTATCAAAAATCACCTGAAAAATTTTTCAAACCCCAAATAGAGTTCAAGCTCCAAGATTCTGCCTCCAGTTGAAAAAAATCACTCTGATAGGATTGAGTTGTATCTTTCAGTTGTATTGAGGCCAGAAAATACTTAGAGAAGTAGTGGGATAAAGAAACACTAGGCGCCTTAGGTTTAAGAGTTGCAGTGATAACAGGCCTCTGGATTATCTGTTGTTCCTCATGTTATTTTTTGGGTTTTATTTTTTTTCTATTCTGGCAGCGGATAAACATAAATTTCAGAGATTCTTGACTGCTGACATGGCCCTGGTGGTGACAGTATATGCTCCAATAACTTTTCCTCCTGCATCTGTGCTGCTTTTCAAACAGAACGGCAATGGTAAGTTGAGTTCACAGAGATGAATAGGCCTGCAAGTCTTAATAAGTTTAAATTGCTTTCTTTATTTACATTTGGGAGCAAGATGGTACAAAGAAGGTAATGGCTGTTTTCAAAATATCTGAATCTAAGCCTCATAGTGGTTCTGAGGCAGGGATGACAAATAAGGTTTTATCTTGTTTGCAAACTTTAGCTAATTGGTAGAGGCTGCTATATTTAGGGTATGTTCTGAGGACAGGCTCAGCAGGAACGTCACAAAGTAATCTTTGCCTTGGACCCAGGAGGGCAGCATAGTATATCCCTTAAGATGTTCTGAATTTTTTTAAAAAGAGGGAAGGGGAAGAGGAAGGGGAGGGGGAGGGAAAAGGGAGAAGGGAAAAGGGAAAAGGGGGTTCCTGCTGTGGCACAGTGGGTTAGGAATCTGCCTGCAGCAGCTCTGGTCGCTGAGGAGGCATGGGTTCCATCCCCGACCTGTCATAGCAGCTGCAACTTGGATTCAGTCCCTGGCCTGGGAACTTCTATATGCCATGAGTTCAGCCATTAAGGGGAAAAAAAAAAGATTTTTCAAAGATCTTGCATAGGTCTTTAAATAGCCTGGACAGTGAATGAAGGCTTTAACTTACAGACTTCCTGCTCCTCTGCCTTCATCCCTTAGGAATGCACAGCCTCATTGCCACAGGCCATCTATTGTCAGTGGATCCAGACAGAATGGTCATCAAGAGAGTTGTTCTGAGTGGTCATCCTTTTAAAATTTTTACTAAGATGGCAGTGGTGCGTTACATGTTCTTCAACAGAGGTAGGTGTGAAGGATGGGATCCAGCTGCCTTTGTGGGGTGAGGTTGGGTTTAATTTTGCGGGTAAGTGTTTCATCTTGGTGTTCTGTGTGTGTTTCATTCTAAGAGGACGTGCTGTGGTTTAAACCAGTGGAACTGAGAACAAAGTGGGGACGCAGGGGACACATCAAGGAGCCTTTAGGTAAGAGAATGGGGATGGATTTCGGGTCTTGTTTAGATTTCCCCAGTGCTACTAAATGACTGTTGGGTTAAAAGGGCACTACTTTAAAATTTTTCTGTTTCAGTTTGACCAGCTAGCTCTGTTTTCTTTCTAGGTACTCATGGCCACATGAAGTGCACTTTTGATGGGAAGCTAAAATCTCAGGACACAGTACTGATGAACCTCTATAAACGAGTGTTCCCCAAATGGACTTATGATCCATATGTACCAGAACCAGTACCTTGGGTGAAAAATGAGATTTCTTCAGCAGTACCTGAAGAGGACATGGAATAATGGGTTCTGCGGACTTCTGTATCATTGCTACTAGTTAGCACTCTGGGGATGGGAGCCTGTAGATTGTGATTGGGCAGTTTGTTTTCTGCTCAGACTTAGGGGTCTCCCACTCCTTTTTGCAGAAGACTTTCTTAGCCTTGACAGCATGTCTCAGTTAAGTATGGATGTTTTTCTGTCCCTACTTAATCCGAAAAACTATTAAATCTTACTGAAATGTCCATTCTGCAATAGGGTTCTGAAAGGTGTCTAAGAGGGGAAGATTAGGAAGTTGACAGTGACCAGGAGACAAAATTTTCAAGTGTCTATTCTAAACGTTGAATCCCTTTTCTTCCTTTTGCACATACTAAACAAGCAGAATGCTAAGGAGCCTGCTTTTCAGCCTGCCTCACCCAAGTTAGAGAGGTTAAGTCTACATTTCCACCACTGAGCACGATGCAGATGTTCTTTACTTCTGCGGAAACTGTTTGAAAATGCTGTGACAGCACAGCAGCCACTCCAACACCAGCTGTAGGTTCAATGAGCAGTTTCATCCTCTCCCACACCAGCTGGGTTGCATACTGTTGGTACAGAAGGGAGTAAGAATTAAAATGATAGCAGGGGAAAGAACCTAGTTGCTTGGTCTTTTAAATTAAAGACCAGATGAGAATATATACCCAGTCTGAATTTTTTATATTGCTGTATGTTTTTGCTTGTCAGTGAAGGGGGCAGGGCTTGCTTGCCTTTTTTTTTTTTCCATTCAAACTTCATTTCTACTATCTTGATACATCTAGGGCAGCCTCCCACATTCATGAAACCACCTAGTCAAGTCCCCAGTGAGTGAGTTGCTACTTACAAAGGGAAGGGTTTTTGCATAAGTTGCTCCATTCTTTGGTTATTTCCTTTTCTCACCTTAATTTCATCCTCTGTGACAGTGAAGACGTCATCCACAAGGTCCCTTATGATAGGCCAGGTGTTTAAGCCAATGCTGGATTTGACACCATCTGCTATGGTGTCTGGAGGCTGAGGATTGGGGGTCAGTTCCCCTTTCAGTTTGGACTGGTAGCAGTCATCTGCATTCAAGGGTTCAGCAGCATATACCTTCACACTAGGTCTCAGAGCCTAGGAAGAGGAATATTAGACATCTTACAACTGGCCAAAGCATTTTGCACGCATGCTTGAAGTAAAATAGGCAGTGCAGTTAACACATTTCTGTGCAAGAGCCTTTTAATTGACGTAATGGAAAACAGGTCTTTAAGCATTGGATTCCACCCTGTGTTGCCTAGAGCACAGCTGGTTCTGCTGGTGACTTGGGAAAAGAGTAACCCGACTTGGATTGTACATTGATGAGCTGGAATTCAAAGAAAGGACTGTGAGATTGCCATTCATTGGAACTCCTTTTGTGCTGTGAAGTTTTCATTAAGAAAGGAGTAGTGATGCAGAGAAGGGCCTTCTGACTCAAGTGCCAAGGGATGATAAGAAGGAATGGCAATTTGGAGGGAATGTTGAGCAAGTGTTCACAGTGTACTATGATCTAAAATAAACTTCTGTGCCTGAAGTGGGAAGCTGTTTTCTCACCTTCACTGTAATTGCTATTCCAGCAACCATTCCGCCTCCGCCTACAGGTACCACCAGTGCGTCTACCAAAGGAAGCTTTAGTGAAAAGAATATAAATAAGTCAATTAATAACCAATTTTATATATATATATATAAAATAATTGGTTCTATTGCCAAACAGCATTACCAGGAGCTAAAGAAGAGCTAAGCTTTTACCTACCTGGCTCAGCACTTCCATGGCAATTGTCCCCTGCCCAGCTATCACTGCAGGCTCCTGACTGGGATGTACCATAGTGCCTTCTGTTTCTTCCACAACTCTTTTTGTAACATTTTCTCTGGACTGAAAGAGTACGTCGGTTTAGCTTTATTTGTATTTAATAGAGTTCCCAAGTTAAATTTAGTCATCAGACTTTGTTCTAGTACTAGGGCTATAACTGAACAAAACAGTCCCTGCACTCATATTCTAATGGAATTACATGCTAATGTGGGGAAGGGTGGGCTATAAGTAAGTAATGTGGGGAAGGGTGGGCTATAAGTAGACATATATGGTATGTCTAAATGCTTTGGAAAGAAATGAATTTACATAGGGTGCTCAGGAAGGGCCTCTGGTAAAATGACATTTTAATAGATTTGAACAAGTCCTGTGTATCTCCAGAATATTCCAGGGAGAGAGTAATAACAAGGACAAAGAGTAGGACTGCTTGGCTGAGAAACTGCTAGGTTAGTGTGGTTGGTGTGGAGTGGAGATGAGATCAGAAGAATAATAATGCGCCAGTTCATCTAGGCCATAGATGATTACAAGAACTTTGGTTTCCACTTTGTTTGAAATGGGAAGCAGCTGGAGGATTTTGGGTTGACATGAGGAAAGTTCAGATTTATTAAATGGATAGTTCTGTTGCTCTTCTGGAAACAAGATTAGTGGGGCAAGGGTGGAAACAAACCGGTTAGGTGGCTATTGAACTATGTGAGGATTGATAATGGTTTGAGGGTGGTAGTGGTACAGGCTGTTAGAAGTATTTGGATTATGGGGATGTTTTGAAAGTAAGACAAAGATTTGGATGTGGTGTATGAGTTAAAGATGACTTTTTTTTTTTTTTAATGGCTGCACTAGTGGCATAGGGAAGTTCCCAGGCCAGGAATTGAATCTGAGCTGCAGCTGCTACCTACGCAGCAGCATCCTTTAACCCACTGCACTTCCATATACCGAAGGTGTGGCCCTAAAAAAAAAGTGGTAATGTACAGGTGTGGGTTAAGAGCAAAGGTCAGGGCATGTAGGTGATATTTTAAACTAAGACATGAGTTCATCTAAGCAAATATGGGTAGAGAAAACGGATGTGCCCATATTTAGAGCTGAAGAGGAAACAAATGAGACCAGCCACAGCCAGTAGATAAGAAGCAGAGTTTCATTTGACAATGAAAGCTGTTAAGGTGGAGTGGCTTAATGGCTCACTTCCTTACCTCATCACTGCTTCCACTGTACACTATAGAGGCTCCATAGGCTTGTATTGCCAATTTTTTACAGTTGGGAGCTGTTTGGGGCACTACAATATAAGCCGGAATCCCTGGGAGGGAGAAACATGTTTAGTTAGTAGAAATCAAGAGAGTTTAGAGTAGAAACTTCTGTTCAGTTAGCTTGTAATCGGGACTTGGAAATTGACTTCCTACAGCTATCACTAATCTCACTGAAAGTTAAGGATATTTTCCCACTTCTCTCTGATGATCCTGTCCTTTACCCTGAGAAATTAATCAGGTACCTTCCAATTTGGCAGCATAGGAGAGAGCCTGGCCGTGGTTTCCACTGCTGTGAGTAACAACTGCTTTGGGCTTCTCTTCTGAAGTGGCAGAAATCAAGCCTCTGATTGCATTAAGGGCACCACGAATCTGGAAAACAGGGATGGTGAATTAATATATTTGATTTAAAATTTTCTTTTAAAAAAATCAAGGAGCTCTTCTGGAGTTCCCTTGGTGGCTCAGTGGTTAAAGAATCCGACTAGGAACCATGAGGTTGCAGGTTCAATCCCTGGACTTGCTCAGTGGGTTAAGGATCCGGCGTTGCTGTGAGCTGTGGTGAAGGTTGCAGACGCGGCTCAGATCCCACATTGCTGTGGCTGTGGCGAAGGCCGGCAGCTACAGCTCCTGTTAGACCCCTAGCCTGGGAACCTCCATATGCCGTGGGTGCGGCTCTACATAAAGGCAAAAAGACAAAAAAAAAAAAAGGAGCTCTTCTTATTTTTTCTCTTCCGACACTGCACATCCAGGCCATCACTAAATCTTAGGATTCTACCTCCTAAATATCTCACGTTCCTCTTTCTTGCCACTACCTGCCGAGGCCTCGTTTCTCAACTTGGAGTTACCAAACCTCAACTGATCTTGCTTCAAGGATCTTTCTCATCTAATAGTTTCACTAGATTATGAAAGTGACCTTCTAAAATGTTAGCTTTTTTGGAGTTCCCATCGTGGCTCAGTGGTTAACGAATCCGACTAGGAACCATGAGGTTGCGGGTTCGATCCCTGGCCTTGCTCAGTGGGTTAAGGATCCGACGTTGCCGTGAGCTGTGGTGTAGGTTGCAGACGCGACTTTGATCCCGCGTTGCTGTGGCTGTGGCGAAGGCCGGCGGCTACAGCTCCTGTTAGACCCCTAGCCTGGGAACCTCCATATGCCGCAGGTGTGGCCCTAGATAAGGCAAAAAGACAAAAATAAATAAATAAATAAATAATAAAATGTTAGCTTTTTTGGAGTTCCCGTCGTGGCGCAGGGGTTAACGAATCCAACTAGGAACCATGAGGTTGCCGGTTTGATCCCTGGCTTTGCGCAGTGGGTTAACGATCCGGCGTTGCCGTGAGCTGTGGTGTAGGTCGCAGACACGGCTGGGATCCTGTGTTGCTGTGGCTACGGCATAGGCCGGCAGCTATAGCTCCTATTAGACCCCTAGCCTGGGAACCTCCACTGCTGCTGGAGCTGCGGGTGTGACCCTAAAATGATAAAAGGCAATAAATAAATAAATAAATAAATAAAATGTTAGCTTTTTCATTGCCTATTTTTGTAAGTACAAGTTCCTTACAAGTTGCAGCCTTTTTTTTTTTTTTTAATGGCTGACCTGCATCCTATGGAAGTTCACAGGCCAGGGGGCAAATCCAAGCCACAGCTGCAGCAACCCTGGATACTTCACTCACTGAGCCAGGCCGGGGGATGAACCCTCAACACCACAGAGTCAGATCCTTATCCTGCTGTCCCACAGTGGGAACTCCAAGTTGCAGACTTTCTAAACACATCTATCACCACAATCACTGTTGTACCCATTCTAAATTGCTTCTAGTTTCCTTCCCACGAGCTTAGCACAAACCTTGTATCTCTCTGGATGCTGATACCTCTACCTGGTGTTCTTTTCCCCATACCCTGAACTGGCTAAAAGTACTCATCCTATAAAACTTGGATCAAACATCACCTGGTTCAACTTCCTTGCTTTCCCAGGCAAAACTGGGTACTTCATTCCCTTCCAAGGCCTTTGTTTGTATCTCTCTTAAGATATTTTCAAAGTTCCTGCTGTGGCACAGTGGGTTAAGAATCCAACTGCAGGAGTTCCCATCGTGGCTCAGTGGTTAACGAATCCGACTAGGAACCATGAGGTTGTGGGTTTGAGCCCTGGCCTTGCTCAGTGGGTTAAGGATCCGGCATTGCCGTGAACTGTGGTATAGTTTGCAGACGCGGCTTGGATCCCGCGTTGCTGTGGCTGTGGTGTAGGCCGGCGGCTACAGCTCCTGTTAGACCCCTAGCCTGGGAACCTCCACATGCCACAGGTGCAGCCCTAGATAAGGCAAAAAGACAGAAAAAAAAAAAAAAAGAATCCAACTGCAGGAGTTCCTGTCGTGGCTCAGCGGTTAATGAACCCAACTAGTATCCATGGGGATGTGGATTCGATCCCTGGCCTTGATCAGTGGTTTAAGGATCTGGTGTTGCTGTGAACTATGGTGTAGGCCAGCAGCTACAGCTCCAACTGGACTCTTAGCCTAGGAACCTCCATATGCCAGGGGTGCCACTCTAAAAAGACAAAAAAAAAAAAAACAACCCAACTGCAGTGGCTTGGGTCGATGCAGAGGGGTTTGATCCCTGGCTGGCACACTGGGTTAAAGGATCTGGCATTGCTGCAACTGTGCAGCTGTGGCGTAGATTACAGCTGCAGCTCGGATTCAAGCTTGGTGGGTGCAGCCATTGAAAACAACAAACAAAAACTTCTCAGCTTACTTGTCTTCCCCCGCAAATATGGATACAGGGCAAGGCCTACTGTGCATACACTTTGTATATTTAGTGAAAATACATGATTGATATGTGATGAATAAAGAGCAAACCATGGCAGATGCAAAAGGCAAAAGAGAATGGAAAGGTTTTTATTTTGATTAAAATAATTCTCAGTTAATGGGTGTGGAAAAGTAAATTCCTAAAATCCTAAATAGTACAATTTTATGGGTACTAGTACCTGTTGGGCACAATACAAAATGCAGCTTTTAGATTTATACCTGAATGGATTTTTTTTTTTCCCTGCCCATGGCATGTGAAAGCTCGGGCCAGGGATCAAACCACAGCCACAGTAGTGATAACACTATATACTTAACCACTAGGCCACCAGGGAACTCCATTAATGAATCTTAAATTTCAAGTAATGGTCACAAAATGCTAGTAACAACACACACAAGTCTTTTTTTGGGGGGGAGGGCACCCACAGCGTATGGAAATTCCTGGGCCCAGGATCAAATCCAAGCCTCATGTTCCACCTATGCCATAGCTGTGGCAATGTTGTATGCTTGCACCGGGCTGGGAATGGAACTGCACTTCAGCAGCAGCCTGAGCTGCTGCAGAGACAACACTGGATTTTTAACCTGCTGCATCACAGCAGGAGTTCCACAGAAATCTATCTTGTGTATGAAAGTCACTGACACATTTTATAGAGAAAGATCTTGTTATATAAGGGTTTAACTAGATTTAGATATTTTATATTCATAAGGTATAAATGAATAGCAGGTTGTCAAAAACGAATGATTAAACTTGGCTATATACAGGGTGATCACATATGTCCAGGTTGATGTCCTTTGTCTGTTTAGTCATTAGAAGTTCCCCCATTTGGGGTTCTCTTGTGGCTTAGTGGGTTAAGGATCCAGCATTGTCGCCACTATGGTTCTGGTTACAGCTGTGGATTCAATTCCTAGCCCAGAAAATTCTCCATCCCCTGGGGAATGGCCAAAAGGAAGTTCCCCTTTCATTCTCAGATATATCCTAGTGTGGACAGTAAATTGAATGATTGTCTTAATTATAAGGAATTTTGAGATTGTGTAAAAGTGGCTCTCATCAACACCATGATGCTAGGTAACCAGAACTTGAGCATAGGAAAATTTCTACAACCCTTTCTTCAGCTATAAAAAGATACATATTAATTCTACCTGCCTCGGTGGGTGACCAGAAGGATCAAATAAATTTATATGTGAAGGTGGTTTGAAAAGAAACATGACACACCATCAAAACAGATTGTTACCTTAAAAGATCCAGTTTTCTGGAAGAGTTCACATTTGAAGAAAATATTGCGCCCTGTTACTTGATTCAAAATGGAGCTTGTTAGCACTGGTGTGAGGTGGATAAAATCTCGAATGTTGACATGCGCTTTTTCAACATCAGCAAAGGAGATGCAGTACTGAGCACACATGGTTTGAAACCTAGGAATTAGAAAGGGGTCAAAGCAAACCTAATTAATGTGTTTAATGAAGACTTTGAAAATCCATAAGGCAGACCCATGGAATATAAACCACCAAGAATGAACCATAATGTAAACTATGGACTTTGGTGGAAATAATGTGTCAATATAGGTTTAACTGCAACAAATGTACCACTCTGGTGGGTGATGTTGATAATGGGGTAGGCTCTGCTTGCATAAGTCCAGGAAGTATATGATAAATTTCTGTACTTTCCCATCGATTTTGCTGTGAAACTTAAACTACTCCAAAGGAAAAACAAATCTTAAAAAAAAAAAAGAGGAGCTCCCGTTGTGGCTCAGCTATAACTAATCTGACTAGTATCCTTGAGGATGCAGGTTCGATCTTTGGCCCTGCTCAGTAGGTAAAGGATCCAGCATTGCCATCTCTGTTTCACAGATAAGTTCATTTTTGTCTTTTTTTTTACTGCACCTGGAGTATAGAAGTTCCTGGACCAAGGATCAAACCTGCCCCACAGTAGAGACCTGAGCGGCTGCAGTGAGCTGTGGTGTAGGTCACAGATGTGGCTCAGATCACGCAGTGCTGTGGCTATGGCGTAGGCTGGCAGCTGCAGCTGCAATTCCACCCCTAGTCTGGGAACTTCCATATGCCTCAGGTGTGGCCCTGAAAAAAAAAAACAAAAAAAGAAAAAGAAAACACATAGCATAGGAAAATAAACCCAGAGCCTGTGGTATTAATGTGGGAACTGTCTCCATCACATTCTGGAATCTCCATATAACAGAACGTCTCTTGAAGTTGAGCTTCTTAGTGTATAAATTTCTTCTGGTGAAACTTTATAGAGGAAATAACTGCTGATGACTGTAGAAGACTTAAAGTACCCCTCACCCATATCATCCACCTCTTGGCACAGCCACCGGTCTCTACCTTTTCATCATTGTTGTGAATCTTGAATAAACTGGGTTCAATATCTGCTATGAGTTGTCATTAAAATTTTTTTTTTCACAATTTGCCAAGGCGGAAGTTCCCACTGTGGCACAGCTGAAACGAATCTGACTAGTATCCACGACGATGCGTGTTCATTCCCTGGCCTTGCTCAGTGGGCTGGGGATCTGGCGTTGCCATGAGCTGTGGTCTAGGTTGCAGACTCGGCTCTGATCTGGCGTTGCTGAGGCTGTGGCTGTAGCAGGCAGCTGTAGTTCTGATTCGATCCTAGCCTAGGAACTTCCACATGCTGCGGGTAAGGCCCTAAAAAGCAAAAAACAAACAAAACAATTTAACAAGAGGAGAAATTGCCTACAATCCTACTACATTAAAAAATTGTGGGAGTTCCCGTCGTGGCGCAGTGGTTAATGAATCCAACTAGGAACCATGAGGTTGTGGGTTCGATCCCTGGCCTTGCTCAGTGGGTTAACCATCTGGTGTTGCCGTGAGCTGTGGTGTAGGCCGGCGGATACAGCTCCGATGAGACCCCTAGCCTGGGAACCTACACGTGCCGTGGGTGCGGCCCTAAATGACAAAAAGGAAAAAAAAATTGTGTTCATTTTCTTTTTCCTTCTGTTTTTTTCCGTTTTTTTCTTTTTAGGGCCACACCTGCGACACATGGAGGTTCCGAGGCTAGGGGTCTAATCGGAGCTGTAGCCACTGGCCTACGCCAGAGCCACAGCAATGCGGGATCCGAGCCTCGTCTGTGACCTACACCACAGCCCACAGCAATGCCGGATCCTTAACCCACTGAGTGAGGCCTGGGATCAAACCCACAACCTCATGGTTCCTAGTCAGATTCGTTTCTGCTGCACCATGACAGGAATTTCCCTTCTGTTTTTTCAGTATACATATATGATAGTCAAAATCAAGCCAAAGATAACATTTTTGTTTACTGCTATTCCATTTGGCTCAGTTTCTTCAAAGTTTACATAATTATAACTTTCTTTTTTAAATTTTATTTTATTGAAGTATAGTTGATTTACAATATTGTGTTAGTTTTTGGTACACAGGAAAATGGTTCAGTTACACATACATACTCTTTTTCGTTATGATTTGTTCCAGGATATTGAATATAGTTCTCCATGTTATACAGTAGGACCTTATTGTTTACACATTCTATATATAATAGTTTTCATCTGCTAGCCTCACACTCCCAATCCATACCTCCCCTACCCCACATCCCCCTTGGTAACCACACGTTTGTTCTCTATGCCTACGAGTCTGTCTCTGTTTCATAGATAAGTTCATCTTTGTCTTTTCTTTTTTTGGCCGCACCTGGAGCATAGAAGTTCCTGAGCCAAGGATCAAACCTGCCCACAGTAGAGATCTGAGCTGCTGCAGTGACAGTGCAAGGGCCTTAAACTGCTGAGCCACGAGGGAAATCCTGTGGCATATTTTCATTTATTTATTTATTTATTTATTTATTTATTTTTTAGGGTCGCACCCACGGCATATGGAAGTTCCCAGGTTAAGGGTCAAATCGGAGCTGTAGCTGCTGACCTATGGCACTGCCATAGCAAGGGGGGATCCATGCCATAACTGCAACCTACACCACAGCTCACAGGCAATGCTGGATCCTTAATCCACTGAGTGAGGCTAGGGATCGAACCTGAGTCTTCATGGATGCTAGCTGGGTTCATTACTGCTAAGCCATAATGGGAATTACTATTTTATGTTATTTTGCATCACTCTATTTTTTGGCCTCCCTGCAGGCATATGGAGTTCTCCAGTCAGGGATTAGATCTGAGCTGGTGTTGTGACCTATGCCAGAGCTGCGTTAATGTTGGATCCTTAATCCATTGAGCTGGGCTGTAGATGGAACAAGTGCTGCAGAAATGCCAACAATCCCGTTGCGCCACAGCAGGAACTAAGTCCTGTGGCATATTTTTTATTATTATTTATTTATTTTGCTTTTTATGGCCACACCCATGGAATATGGAGGTTCCCAGGCTAGGGGTCTAATCAGAATTGTAGCCACCAGCCTACGCGACAACCACAGCAACGCCATATCCAAGTTGCGTCTGTGACCTACACCGCAGCTCACGGCAATGCTGGATTGTTAACCCACTGAGCAGGCCAGGGATTGAACCCGCAACCTTCCTAGTTGGATTCGTTAACCACTGTGTTACAATGGGAATTCTGGCATATTTTATTTTATTTTGTCATTTTTTTTTGGCTGCCTGCCACTTATGGATTTCCTGGGCCAGGGATCACATCCCAGCCACAAGTGGTGACCTGCGCCACAGCTGTGGCAACTCAGGATCCCTTTAACCCACTGTGCTGAGGTGGGGATTGAACCTACGTCCTAGTACTGCAGAGAC
The DNA here is from genome assembly GCA_004024745.2 of Catagonus wagneri. Classification (NCBI taxonomy): domain Eukaryota; kingdom Metazoa; phylum Chordata; class Mammalia; order Artiodactyla; family Tayassuidae; genus Catagonus; species Catagonus wagneri. The sequence continues at coordinate 723,273 of PVHT020000004.1, forward strand.
GGGGCCAATCCCCCTTGGGCTACAGTGGGAACTCCTTCCTGTGATTCTACATGTGATATCATACAGTATTAGTCTTTCTCTTTCTGACTTACTTCTCTTAGTATAATAACCCCTAGGTCCAACCATGTTGCTGCAAATGGTATAATGGCGTCATTTAATTTTATATGTACACCTCATCGTCTTTATTCATTCATCTGTCAATGGTCATTTAGTTTGTCTTGGCTATTGTAAACAGGGCTATGAACATGTATCTTTTCAAATGAGTTTTCTCTCAATATATGCCCAGGAGTGGAATTCCTGGATTACATGGCAATACTATTTTTAGGTTTTTATCTTTTTGCTTTTTAGGGTCGCATCTGAAGCATATGGAAGTTCCCAGGCCAGGTATCGAATGGCAGCTGTAGCCATTGGCCACAGCCACAGCAACGTGGGATCTGAGCTGTGTCTGTGACCTGCACCACAGCTGATGGCAATGCCGGATCCTTAACACACTGAGCGAGGCTAGGAATCAAACCTGCAACCTCATTGTCACTAGTTGGGTTCGTTAACCACTGAGCTACGATGGGAACTCTGTGGATTTTTTTCTTAAGAGCAATAGAATGCCATGGTAAATTCTGAGCAGGTGACATGTTAGAATTCATATTTTCAGAAAACCACTCTGGCTACATTGTGAGAAGTGAAAAGAGCAGAATTAGGGAATCCAATTAAGAAGTATTACAATTGTCCACATGAAAGACAACAGGGGCTTGAATAGTGAAAGTGGAGGCAGAAAAAAAAACTAATTAAGATACATTTTCAAAAAACAAACTGAAAAACAGGTGAAAGACTTGAACAGGCATTTCTCCAAAAATGATATACAAAGGGCCAACAAACACATGAAAAGATGCTCAGCATCACTAGTCATTAGAGAAATGCAGGAGTTCCTGTTGTGCCTCAGTGGTAATGAACCTGACTAGCATCCATGAGGACTCGGGTTCAATCCCGGCCCTCACTCAGTGGATTAAGGATCCCGTGTTGCCATGAGCTGCAGTATAGGTCGCAGACAAGGCTTGGATCTGGCGTGGCTGTGGCTGTGGCGTAGGCCAGCAGCTGTAGCTCCGATTTGACCCCTAGCCTGGAATTTCCATATGCTGTGGGTGTGGCCCTACAGACAAAAAAAATCACAAATCAAAACGACAATGTGATAGACTTTATGCCTCTTTGGATGGCTACTAAAAAAAACAAAACAACAACAACAAAAAAAACACCAAACAAAACCCCAAAAAACTCAACTGGGAGTTCCCATTATGGCTCAGCAGGTTAAGGACCCAACACAGTCTCCGTGATGATGCAGGTTCCATCCCTGGCCTCGCTCAGTGGTTTAAGGATCCGGTGCTATCTCAAGCTGTGGCACAGGGTGCAGATGCAGCTCAGATACAGTGTTGTTATGGCTGTGGTATAGGCCTCAGCTGCAGCTTTGATTCAAGCCCTAGCCTGGGAACTTCCTTATGCCACAGCTGCAGCTGTAAACAACAACAACAAAAAAAACAAAACCCAGAAAACTGGAAAATAACAGGTGTTGGCAGGATGTGGAAAAACTGGAGTCTTTATGTACTGTTGGTAGAAAGGTAAAATGGTACAGCTGCTGTGGAACACAGTATGATAGTTCCTCAAAAAATTAAACAGAATTACCATATGATCCAGCAATTCCACTTCTGGGTATATACCTGAAAGAATTCAATGAGGGCCTCAAAGACATATTTGCACTGTTCATAGCAACATTATTCAAAATAACCAAAAGGTTGAAGCCACCCAAATATCCATCGACAGATGAATGGATAAACAAAATGTGGTATATACATACGACAAAATATTATTCAGCCTTAAAAAAGGAAATTCTAACATGTGCTATAATATGGATGAATCTATGGGATATTCTGCTAATTAAAATAAGCCAGTCACAAAAAGACAAGTTCTGTATGGTTATACTTATGTGAAGTACCTGGAGTAGTCAAATTAATAGACAGAAAGAACAGTGGTTGAAAGAGGCGGTGGGGAAGGGGGGGTAGGAAGTTGTTTAATGGATATAATTTCAGTTTTGCGAGATGAAGAGTTGTGCAGATTGGTTGTACAGCAACGTAAATGTACTGAACACTACTGAACTGCACATTTACACAATGGAATATTTCCTGTTACGTGTATTTTACCACAATTAAAACACACACACACACACACACACAGATACATTTTAGAGATTATAATTAGTCAGGCCACTTGGTTGCAGGTGATAGAAACCTAATTTGAACCGGCTTAGGCATATGATGGGTGTGATGAGATTTCTTGGCTCATGGACTCCAAGGAAGAGTTGAATCATGGGAATCGCATGAATACGGAGCATCAGGAACAACTGCAACCAGGACTTGGGGATTTTCCAGGACTTTCCGTTTCTCATCTCTGCTGCTTTCTGCATGTTCGCTTCAGTCTTTTTCACTGTAGACCAGCTGGTTCCACATGGCAGGACACATAGCTGTTAAGGGCTCCTGTGCTTTACATTTTAGGTCTTCCACACTGGAGAGGGATTTTCTTTTTTTTGTTACAATTAAAAAAAAAAGCATGGGTAGGGACTACATGGATTGGGCCTATCTTGACCTAGGACCAGTGGCCAAGGGTGTGAGGTCATTTAAGACAATCAGAAATATTTACAGAAACATGAAAAAGGAACAATGATTTCTATAATATCAAATATGTACATTTAAATCACATAAATACACAAAGTAATACTATACATTATGCAAAGATACACGTATATGCAAGGACATATATCAACACATTAAGGTGGTTACCTAAGGAGATGGAAAGGAACATGAGTAGGAACTGGAATGAAAGAAAAAAGATAAAATGAGAAAGGCCTTGTTGATGATGTAAAGCAAACAGTATGACGCCTCAAATCTCTGCACCTGAGGGAAAAATAGGAGCAAAGTAAGGGAGTAAGACAAAAGAAGAAGAAAAAAGGAAATAGAAAAAGAAAACAAGAAAAGTACTTCTGAGTGAGAGTGAGGGGCAGTTTTCAAGAAAAAAGGAAGGGGAAAATGCTGAGGTGATTCACTCTATACGTGTCCACTACTGAGATAGAAGAGACATAACTTCACATTGGATTGAATGAAGGGAGTGAGGGAGAGGGAGGTGTCAAGGATAACTCCTGGGTTTCAACTTAGATAGTGGTATAATTTATTGAGATATAAGGCTGACAACGAAACAAATACTTTAGGGGAAAACCAGAGATTTGATGAGCTCAGCCTGTATTACCTGTGAGGCATCTGATAGGATGACTTTTGAATTAAAAATTTTTTTTGCCAGAAATGTGTCTGTTTTAACATTTATTTACTCTCATTTTTGGCTGCCCCATGGCATATGGAGTTCCTGGGCCAGCGACTGAACCTGTGTCCCAGAGCTCCCAAGACGCCACCAATCCTGTTGTGCCACAGTGGGAACTCTTATTTTTGGGGGGGCCACCCCAAAGTATATGGAGTTCCCCGGCCAAGGATCAGATCTGAACCCAGTTGTGACTATGCCACAGCTGCAGCAATGCCGGATCCTTAACCCACTATGCCCAGATGGGGATCAAACCTGTGTCCCAGTGCTCCAGAGACGCTGCTGATCCCCTTGCACCACAGCGGGAAAGGTAATGTATTTGTTTTATTTTTCTTTTCTTTTTTTTTTTCCTCCAGGGCTGCATCTTTGGCATATGAAGTTCCCAGGCTAGGGGCAGAATTGGAGCTGCAGCTGTTGCCTACGCCACAGCCACAGCAACTCAGGATCTGAGCTGCGTCTGCGACCTATACCACAGCTCACGGCAAAGCCAGATCCTTAACCCACTGAGTGAGGCCAGGGATAGAACCCGCACCCTCATGGTTCTTAACTCCTGTCCATTCCTGAAGAATGCCTGCTTTGATTTACCAAGTGCTGTTTTTTGTTTGTTTCTTTTTTTTTTTTGGCCATGCCTGGGGCATGCAGAAGTTCCCAGGCCAGGGACTGAACCCGAGCCACAGCTGTAACCAAAGCCACAGCAATAATAAAGCTGGGTCCTTAACCTGCAGAGCCTCGAGGGAACTCCTCAAGTGCTGTTCTTTTTCCTTTATTTACTTCTGATTTTTTTTCTTTTGCCTTTTGTCATTTTAGGGCCACACCCGCGTCATGTGGAGGTTCCCAGGCTAGGGGTCTAATTGGAGCTGTAGCCACTGGCCTATGCCGCAGCCACAGCAACGCAGGATCCGAGCCGCGTCTGCGACCTACACTACAGCTCACGGCAACGCTGGATCGTTAACCCACTGAGCAAGGCCAGGGATTGAACCCGCAACCTCATGGTTCCTAGTCGGATTCGTTAACCACTGTGCCACGATGTGAACTCCTACTTCTGATTTTAATCTTTATTTCTTCCGCTATTTTTCTTTTATTTCCTTTTTCTACCCTTGAATACTCAGCTTATTAATTTTTTTTTTTTCTTTTTAGGGCCACACCTGCAGCATTTGGAAGTTCCCAGGCTAGGGGCTGAATCGCAGCTGCAGCTACCTGCCTACACCAGAGCCACAGCAACAGGGGATCCGAGCTGCACCCACAACCTAGGCCACAGCTTGCAGCACTGCCGAATTCTTAAACTACTGAGTAAGGCCAGGGGTCCAATCAGCATCCTCATGGATAGTAACAGGGTTCTTAAACTGCTGAGCCACAATGGGAACACTTAATTTTCATTTTCTTAAAATTGATAGTAAAAGCACTTAAGGCCACATATTTTCCTGACTACCATTTTTTTTCTCTTTTTTTAGGACTGCACCTGCGGCATACAGGTGCATACAGATCCCAGGCTAGGGGTTAAATTGGAGCTGCAGCTGCTGGCTGTGACCTACACCACAGCTCACAGCAACACCAGATCCTTAACCAACTGAGCGAGGTCAGGGATCAAACCTGGAACCTGCGTCCTCATGGATACTAGTCGGGTTCGTTAACCACTGAGCCACGAGGGGAAGTCCTCTGGTAAATTTTCTTGAGCTGGCCTAACTTTTGGCAAATTCCATCTGCAGTTCACTGACACCGTTGCATTAATTTGGCAAGTGTGTTTTTCCTATGAAAGTTTTGTTCAGATTTTTTTCCATCTTTAAAGAAAAATTGATGCAATGTCCTTTCCAACTTCTCTATGAAAACGAATTAGTTTTGAGCATTTTTTTCTTATTTCTCTCATATCTGTTTTAATGATCGCCATTTGCTCTGACCATTCAAGTCACTCCCTTCTTTTGAAACCTATTGACTTTCTCTCTTTTTTTTGTCTTTTTGCCTTTTATGTAGAGCCTCAGCCGCGGCATATGGAGGTTCCCAGGCTAGGGGTCTAACAGGAGCTGTAGCTGCCGGCCACAGCAACGCGGGATCCGAGCCGCGTCTGCAATCTTCACCACAGCTCATGGCAACGCCGGATCCTTAACCCACTGAGCAAGGCCAGGGATCGAACCCGCGACCTCATGGTTCTTAGTCAGATTTGATAATCACTGAGCCATGAAGGGAACTCCTGAAACCTATTGACTTTCTCCATCAGCTTAACTTTCTGGAGGCAAAACGTCTGCCACGGATTAGGAACCGAATCAGTTGTCAGAGATTGTTTAAATCTTTTATGCCAAGTTTGCTGATGTAGAGGTCCAACAGACTGTGTGGGATTGGGAAGGACAGGAGGTACAGAAACACCTTGCAAGAAGAGAGAGTTTCACCACAGTTCTGAACAGGAGCTCATGAACAAACAGGTAAAGTATGTCTTCAGATCCAGTTACATTTTAAAAAGGAAAAGAAAAATCAACCTGAGATCTGGGAAAGTCAAGTCAAATTTTCAAGAACCCATAGTGATATAGAAGTTCCCAAATCGACTCATAAAACCTCCTGATTTATTTCCACACAACCCTTCCCCCAGTAAGAGCCAGCTATACTGTATTTAAAAAAAAAAAAAAAAAATCAGGAAGCTTGGAATGTAGATGACATAATGGAAAAGACTTTGAAGCTCTGGTAATTATCGATTGTGTCATCCTGGGCAATTTGCCACCATTCTCTAGGATTCGGATTCCTCGTCTATATTAATAATATAGACATAATACTAACTGCTCTGTAAGATCTTTAAGGTCCCCACGTAAAAAGCCTGGAGTACTAGTCCGGGCCTGTGGCAGGAGACCCTGGCCTAAGGTGACTGGAATAGGCAGGACAGGAGTGTTTCCGTCAACCCGAGCCCCAGATCAGCACCGGCATCCTCGATTGCCACCACGGCGGCAAGAACAGCCACCGCCGCGAACGCCCGCCTCACCTGGCCTGGCTCGGCTCGGCCCGACCTCACCTCAACTCCCGGGCGCTACGCCGCCAACTCCAACCTCAGCGCACCTTCCCCGACCACACCTTTGCGCACGCGCGGCGCCCGCCTGGCTCTTCCCCGCTGGAGCGACGGAACGTGCGATCGGCGTTTTTCCTCCCAGTGCGGCCACCGTCGTTTGGGGAGGAGAGCGGGAGGGGGCGGGGAAAAGGGTGGGAGGTGGGTGAGCGCGCGCGCCGCCCGTCCGTCGTGGTTTCCTGGCTGCGCGCGGCGCTGGCGGAGTAGCTGCAGCTGTAGCAGCAGCCGCGAAGATGGCGGAGGGCTTGGAGCGTGTCCGAATCTCCGCGTCGGAGCTGCGAGGGATCCTGGCTACTCTGACTCCGCAGGCCGGGAGCAGAGGTGAGTCGCGCCGCCCAGCTCCTGGGCCGGGCCTGCCCGCCCCGCCTCCCTCTCCTCCTCCCCGCTCGGTTCGCGGCGCTCCGGAGCCCCCGCCCCTTCCCCCAACAGTGGGGGCGGGGGCCGAGGGCGGTCCCTCCCGCTCTACCTGCCCGAGAGCGGGTGTGGGGTCGGGCTCCGCCAGCTGCGGCCCCTCCGAGAGAGCCCAGCCCGAGTTCCTGCCTCCGCCCCTTTCTCTCGGCGAAGGTGACTGTTCCCCATTGCCCCAGCCCTCTCACACCAGCCCGTGGATTCCCAGCCGTCAGGGGACGCGGAAAGAAGTGGGGCCGCGGTCTGGTGGAGGCCCTTGGGGGGCTATGGTTCCCTGAGGAATTTTCCTCAGGCGTCTTCCCCAGGCCTGCCTTTTAGCGTTGGAGAGAAAGGACTGGGGACAACAAGGAGAAAGGTTTAACAGCTTGGGACTTCCATGGTGAACTTTTTCCGCTCAAGGCAGGCTTCTGAAGGCTCCGCCACGGGAGGGATCCAGGACCTCAGAGCTGACTCGACTCTGCTTTGGCCTTGACATGTGTGGGAGCAGAGAGAATATTCAACTTGCAAATTAGAAGTCTCCATCAACACCAGGAAAGCTCCAAGGAAGATTTTACTGTCTCGTCTCTCCTTGGTTAGGCAGTGGTAGTTATGTTTCTGCCGACTTGTGGCCGAAGTCTGTGAAATTGGTTTTCATTGGTCATCTGAATTGGATTATCCAGGTTGTTTTCTCCCTCAGCTCTGGGAAGTCGTAGTGGCTCTTCTTCCCAGTCCCCCTTCTCCTGAGTTACTAAGGCTGCTGAGCATGAGCTATTCTGGACTTAGACTGCTTTACCTTTATTATTCATACTGGATGAAGCAGTCTTTTAAACTTACGAAAATACTGAAGCAGTATCTTAAACTTCAGAGTTTTGGATTTTTTTTCTGTTCCAGATGTGTTACACCCATGGGCGTAAATGCTGGAGCATGTGATCCCTGTTATAAACTTCTTTGCACTAGTGTTTATAGAACAATACTAGGTTTTTCTATAACATTCCATTTTGAGTACACTGTAATCTCGCTTATTCCTGTTAACTTCCCCACTGAACAGTTTAGTGGCTATTTATTGTAGACTGTCCCCTTAACGGGTAAAGGTAACAGATACAAAAAGTAGATACTTGCTTGTCTGTCATTCTGTAAGTTCCTGGAGCCTGGAGAGTGGTTTCTAAAGTCCTGTACTCTTATTCTTGAGTGCCCCCAGTCCTTGGTATTTTGAGAGCATGTCACAATACTTCCATCATCCTTAAGGGAAAACTCCCTTATGGAACTTTTTCCTTTTCATGTTCTATCATCATAGTAGTAGTTAGTCTCAGTATTCTAATGATGATAGTCTGAGCAGTATTTCCATGGAATGACCCTGCTGGCTGTAGTTAGAGAGTTGGTGAGCATGAGTGGAGTTGAAGAATGTGAAAGGAACTGCTTCCTGTTTGCTTCTACAGGAGGTATGGGATTGGGTATTTGAAATCCTAAAGAAGAGGATTGTCCTGTCCAAGTTCAGTGACTGGAGTTTCAGATTTTTTCTCTAGAGATGTCCAGGACTGTGAATTGTTATATGTATACTCCGACCCCATTAATATGTTAAAAGAACTCAGCCATCTTGGAAGAATGTTAGAGGCAGAAAAAGAAAAGACCAAGATGGAGCAAAGGGCTCTATAGCAGAGAACAGTCCAATGCAAACCTGCTTTGAGATCTTTTATTTTGATAGTGGTGAGACAGTTTGGGGTCTCGTGTATCTGAATATGATTTGGGTAACACAAGAGAGTATGTTTTTATGTTTCTTGTTTCCCTAACTCAAGTGGAGGTAGCTCCAACACAAGGCCTTAGCTTTGCCAGTTGCTGAACAAATATTGTAAACCTAGTAGATTTTCTGTTTCTGCAGAAATTTCCTTCCTTGTTCATCAGTATTAACATTTCAGTGTATAATTCTTGCCTGACTTTTCTGTTACTTGACCAGAATAACAATTTTTTTTCCCTTTTCCTCCTCTCTATTCTTCTACTTTTTCTTCCGTTCAAAACTCTCTCCAACATCACAGAGAACATGAAGGAGCCCAGGCAGCGCAAAGATAATAGGCGCCCAGACCTGGAAATCTATAAGCCTGGACTTTCCCGACTAAGGAATAGACCTAAAATCAAGGAACCCTCTGGGAGTGACGAATTTAAGGATGAAAATGTTAATGACAGAGATTCTTCTACCATTGGAAATGGTACACAGCTTATTAAAGATGTCTACAAAGACAGTCAACAGCAAAATGGTCCTGTAGATGCAGAAAATATTCAGGTACAGGAGTTCTTGCCCAAGACTGTTGGACAAGAGGATCAAAGTCTAAGAATTATCAAGAGAACAAAGAAACCAGACATGCAGATCTATCAGCCTGGAAGGCGTTTGCAGACTGTTACCAAAGAGTCGACCAGCCGGGTAGATGAGGAAGAAATCCTTAACCAGGTGGAACAGCTGAGTGTAGAGGAAGATGAGTGTAGGGGAAGTGTGAAAGAGGAGGTTGTGAATAAACCAGACAAAGAGGAGGCAGAAAAGAGCCTAAGTGGTGACAGAGTACGGGCTGCCCAGGGAGAAAAAGGAAAGAGGATAGAAAAAGGGGAGGGTGTGAAAAAGGTGAGCGATGACCTGGCTCAGGGGAAGCCAGGTTCTGCCAAGCGCTATTCCCGCTCAGACAAACGAAGGAACCGCTACCGCACTTGCAGTACCAGCTCTGCTGGTAGCAACAATAGTGGCGAGGGGGCTGGCCTGACTGATAATGGAAGTCGCCGCCGCCGCCAGGATCGTACCAAGGAGAGGCCACGACTGAAGAAGCAAATATCTGTGTCCTCAACTGACTCCTTAGATGAGGACAGAATTGATGAGCCTGATGAGCCCCGGAGGAGCTCAGAAAGGAAGAAACATTTAGACAGAAGCTGGTCTGGCCGTGGAGAAGGGGAGCAGAAAAGCAATGGTAAAGAAAATCGAGGCACTCTTCGAGTTACTTTTGATGCAGAAACCATGAACAGAGATTCCCCCACGGTGAGGTCAGCCAGGGAGGATGTGGACAGGATAAAGCCAGACAAAGGCTCGAGCAGTGGGGTCAAAGGCACCGAGAAGCAGGAGTCCAAAAACCTGAGACAAGAACTTCGGGGTCGTGGCCGTGGCATTCTGATTCTGCCTGCCCACACCACCCTGTCTGTCGGTTCAGCCGGTTCTCCGGAGTCTACACCTTTGGGACCTCGGCTTTTATTTGGATCTGGTAGTAAGGGATCTCGGAGTTGGGGCCGAGGAGGCACCACTCGACGATTATGGGACCCAAACAATCCTGATCAGAAACCTGCTCTAAAGAGCCAGACGCCTCAGTTACATTTCTTGGACACTGATGATGAGGTCAGCCCTACCTCTTGGGGAGACTCACGCCAGGCCCAAGCATCCTACTATAAGTTTCAAAACTCTGACAACCCCTATTATTACCCCCGTACACCAGGCCCTGCCTCCCAGTATCCTTACACAGGCTTTAGCCCTTTGCAGTACCCGGTGGGCCCTACAAATGGTGTGTACCCAGCACCTTACTACCCAGGCTACCCGACTCCGTCAGGACAGTATGTTTGTAGCCCTCTCCCTGCCAGCACCCTGAGTCCTGAGGAGATGGAGCAGCACATGAGGAACATGCAGCAGCAGGAACTACATAGGCTTCTCCGCGTGGCTGACAACCAGGAACTGCAGCTCAGCAACCTGCTCTCCAGGGACCGTATCAGTCCGGAGGGCCTGGAGAAGATGGCTCAGCTCAGGTATGGTGTGTCCCATCCTGGCCAGAGGGAAATGGGGATAAGTTGGAGGTGTGTTCAGGCTCCCATGGCGGAGGAAGCTAGAAACCTTTCAGGTGAGCTCCTGGGTGTTATCTTCCTTTCACATTGATCTTTGTAAGGGAGGGGGAGTTGGAATAAGAAAACCAGAAAATTTTGTTTCTGTTCCCAGAAATTATTTTCTGCTTCCCACTTTTTCCTTAAGGAAAAAAAAATTTTTTTAAGAGTGCATAAAATCTGGATATGGAAAAGGAAAGACTTTCCAAAGTGCCAAAAAATGAACAACATGTAACTCATGGTGAAGGTTTTACTTTGGCTGTTAAATTTAGGTGGAGGCATATGGGGAAAAAGTACTTTCCTAGACATAACTGTCTTTAGAATGCCATTCTGCTATGCAGAATGGAAACTAAACTGAGTACTGTACCTAGTGGCATTTTGGATTTCCTGCCAAGCAAGGTGTTGATTTGTAGGAACCTCAGACTTTGGGTCTAGCCTTTCTTGTAGTTTATTTGAAGCTAGAAGTTGCATGTATTTTATTCCAGAGTTGAACTGCTGCAGCTATATGAACGCTGTATTCTATTAGATATTGAGTTCTCTGATCATCAGAATGTGGATCAGATCCTGTGGAAGAATGCTTTCTATCAGGTGATTGAGAAGTTCAGGCAGCTTCTCAAGGATCCGAATGTTGAGAACCCAGAACAGATTCGGAACAGACTTTTGGAGCTCTTGGATGAGGTAAACCATCATCTTTATGTCCTCAGGACAAAGGCTACAGCATCCTTTAGTTGTGATGGCTTTTTACCACTTGAAATACTATTATTTCGTAACAGAAATTGACAGCAAACTGTGTGCTGTTTTCTTGGATTTGGGCTTACTCTACCTCTTTTGCTTCCTTGAGACCATAACTTACTGAGTTTTGTTTTAAGCTCAGAAGCTTTATGAATGCAGGATTGTGTGTGTGTGTGTGTGTGTGTGTGTGTGTTCAGACCTTTAAAACCATGGAAAAGCTTATGCTATCAAATTGTTTTGTGCTTACTGGTGGCCACTAAATACAGTACATGCCCCCTACCTCTTTTTAAATGGCTATACCTGAGGCATATGGAACTTCCTGGGCCAGGGATTGAATCTGAGCTGCTCTTGCAGCCTACACTGCAGGTGGGCAACACCAGATCCTTTAACCTACTGCACCATAGTGGGAACGCCTATGCCTCCGTTTATGTCAGATGGCTGAACATTAGGAAAACTGTGAAAGGGTCACTTGCCCCAGTTTCTGATGGGTAGATTGGATCAGAACAGGTTGATTTGGCTGATTCTTATTTTTTCTCTTTATAGGGTAGTGACTTCTTTGATAGTTTGCTTCAGAAGCTGCAGGTTACTTATAAGTTCAAGCTGGAGGACTACATGGATGGTCTTGCCATTCGCAGCAAGCCATTACGAAAGACAGTAAGTTAGTTCATCTTAAATTTATTCATCCATTTAGTAAGCATTTATCTAGTGTTAGTTTTATGCTAGGCATTGTGCTGGATGTTGAGGATACAAGAATGAAAGATACAGTCTTGTGGGGAACAGACCTATTAAAACAACAATTTTAATAGTATAGGTACTATATTAATGGCATATATAGAGTGTTGAAGGGGAATAGAAGGAATTAGATCTGATTTAGACAGGTGGGGGTCAAGGAAGGCTTCTTAGAAACTGTGAGGTTGAATTTTTTGAGACATGACTAGGAGTGGAAGGGGCAGTTTTGATACAGGACGCGGCAACACCAGATCCTTAACCCACTGAGCAAGGCCAGGGACCGAACCTGAATCCCCATAGATTCTAGTCGGGTTCATTACCACTGAGCCACCGTAGAAACTTGTTTTCCTGTTGAGTGATAAATGCCAAACCCATCAGTGAGAAGACATACATGTGGTATTAATCAGTCCTGGCATGTTTTAGGTGTTTGGTAAAGGGTAGCTTCTTGTTTTAGGGAATTTTTATTGTCTTGCAAAGGGGATACAGTGGAGTAACACAGTGCAGGGGTATTAACAGTTTGAGGAGAGAAAGATGACGACAGGAAAAGAAGAGGAAACAGTTGTGTGTGTGTGTGTGTATATATATATATACACACACACACACACACACACACACACACACACACACACATATATATATATATGAAATCACTTTTTTTTATTTTTTGGCTGCCCCTTACATATGGAGTTCCTGGGCCAGGGATCCGATCCGAGCTGCTCTTGTTACCTATGCTGCAGCTGCAGCAATGCCAGATCCTTAACCCACTATGCTGGGCCAGGGATTGAACCTGCGTCCCATTTGCGCCACAGCAGGAACTCCCATATATCATTTGCAAGGTATTTTTACACTTATTCTCTCCAGTTTCCCGATGAAATAAGTATTTTTATATTCCAATGAAGAAACTGAGTCCCAAAGCCTCAGGTGAGATCACACAGCTCTACAAAGAGTCAGAATGTTTTCCACTTGACTAGGACTGGAAATAAGAATGACCTCCTCTTCCTTTTGCCACTCTTTCTCAGTAAATTTTGTATGTTGGTTTTTTTTTTTTTTTTTTTTGCTAGTCAGAGTTAGACTAAAAACTTTTTACTTTGTTGAGGACTCCAGGTACCTTATTAATGCTGACCCCATCCATGTCCTTTGAGATTGAAGTTAGAGTTTCCTGTGTATACGCTACTAACTGATCATTTCTTCTGAAGGTAAAATATGCCTTGATCAGTGCCCAGCGATGTATGATTTGCCAGGGAGATATCGCTAGGTATCGGGAGCAAGCCAATGACACCGCAAACTATGGGAAAGCACGAAGGTACTGTTGTCTCTTGTTCATTGTTTCTCTTCCCTGTGTGGCTTTAAAGCTAAGTTGCACAGAAGTTCCCATGTGGCGCAGCGGTTAAGGATATGATATTGCTGCAGCTGTGGCAGAGGTCTCAGTTGCAGCTTGGATTTGATCCCTGGCTTGGGAACTTCCATGTGCCCCAGATGCGGCCAAAAAAAATGTAATGAGCCACCTGAGCTTCCTTCTGTATGTGTGTCCTATAGGTGCCTCTACTGGTCTCTGTAGTCATGCTTTACCACTTGACACTTGAGGGTTACAGCTAACACTCCAGCTTAAGTAGTAAGAGCTATCAGGTGAAAGTGTAGATGCAGAACTAAGATTTTTTGGACTTTTTTTTTTTTAATTCCAGTTGGTACCTGAAGGCCCAGCACATTGCTCCCAAGAATGGGCGCCCCTATAACCAGTTGGCTCTGCTGGCAGTGTACACGGTAAGAAATTTTGGGTGAGGAAGTATTTTGCAGGCAGTATGTTAGAAGTATAGTTTTTGATAGCATTAGCTCATGGAGCTAGATTTCTTCTGAACCCTGAAACCCAAAGTATAGCCTCAAACTTCTTTTGTTACTGTTACTTTCAGAGGTAAGTTGTCAGGAACCCCTCAAGTCGGTTGATTCTGTTTTCACTGCACTCAAGTTCCTAGGGGAATGCTTATATGCTGGCCAAATATCACTCCTAGGGTTTTTTTGTTTGTTTTATTTTTAATTTTTTTATTATTAAAAAAGTTTTTTTTTTTTTTTAAGTTCCTTCTATGGCACAGTGGGTTAAGAATCTGAGTGCAGGGAGTTCCCGTTGTGGCTTAGTGGTTAATGAATCTGACTAGGAACCATGAGGCTGCAGGTTCGATCCCTGGCCTTGCTCAGTGGGTTAAGGATCCGGCATTGCTGTGAGCTGTGGTGTAGGTCGCAGACGCGGCTCGGATCCTGCATTGCTGTGGCTGTGGCAAAGGCTGGCAGCTATAGCTCCTGTTAGACCCCTAGCCTGGGAACTTCCATATGCCACGGGGCGGCCCTAGGAAAGGCAAAAAGACAAAAAAAAAGAATCTGACTGCAGTGGCTTGGGTCATTGCAGAGGCTGTCCCCAGCCTGGTGCAGTGGGTTAAAGGATCTGGCGTTGCTGCAGCTGTACATAGGTCAAAGCTGCTGCTTGGATTCAGTTCCTGGCCTAGGGACTTCCATATGCTTCAGGTGTTGCTATTAAAGAAAAATTTCTTGGAATTCCCATCATGGCACAGCCATTGATGAATCCGACTAGGAACCATGAGGTTGCGAGTTCAATCCCTGGTCTCACTCAGTGGGTTAACGATCTGGCGTTGCCATGAGCTGTGGTGTAGGTTGCAGACATGACTCGGATCTGGCGTTGCTGTGGCTGTGGCGTAGGCCAGCAGCTGAAGCTCCAGTTCGACCCCTAGCCTGGGAACCTCCATATGCCACCAGTGTGGCCCTAAAAAAAAAAAAAAGGAAAAGTTTCTTTTATTATTAAAGTATAGTTGACTTACAGTGTTGTGCCAATTTCTACTCTACAGCACAATGACTCAGTCATACATATGTATACATACTTTTTTTTTTTTTGTCTTTTTTGTCGTTTTTAGGTCCGTACCCGTGCCATGTGGAAGTTCCCAGGCTAGAGGTCTAATCAGAGCTACAGCTGCCGGCTTACACCACAGCCACAGCAATGCGGGATCTGAGCCACGTCTGCAACCTACAACACAGCTCATGGCAACACTGGATCCTTAACCCACTGAGCAAGGCCAGGTATCGAACCCGCAACCTCATTGTTCCTAGTCAGAGTCGTTTCCGCTGCACCACGACGGGAACGCCTACATTCTTTTTTTAATATTCTCTTCTTTCATGGTCTATCCCAAGAGACTGGATATAGTTCCCTGTGCGCTACAGTAGGACCTCATTGCTTATCCATTCTAAATATAATAGTTTGCGTCTGCTAACCCCAGACTCTTAGTCCATCCCACTCTCTCCCCAACCCCTTGGTAACCACAAGAAATTCTCTATGTCTGTGAGTCTGTTTCTGTTTTGTAGATAGGGTCATTTGTGCCTTATTTGAGATTTCACATATAAGTGACATCATATGGTATTTGTCTTACTCTTTCTCAGTTCATTTAGTGTGATGGTCTTTAGTTACGTCAAACATCACTCTGCTTTTGATCAACTCTTCTGCTCTGCTTCTGTTCGATTTCCCTACCTTAGGTTGAACAATGGTACTCATTTCTAGAAGGAAAATAAGAAGGCTCCCTTTGCTTTAAGGCTCTCCCCCTTAAAGTCTTCAACTAACCCTAAGTACATCCTTCCTTCCTTTTCTCAGATCATCATCCCTTTATTCATCTTAGCTTTTCACTTAGAGTCTTCTAAGCAGAAGCATGGTAAGTGCCAAATTGTACCTGTCTAGATCTTACCAAACTTCTCTAAATGTGGCTCTTACATTGATCTTAGGGAGCTGATGGAGCTCTTATTTATTTATTTATTTTATTATTATTATTTTTTAAAAGGCTGCACTCATGGCATATGGAAGTTCCCAGGCTAAGGGTCAAATCTGGAGCTGCAGCTGCCAGGCTGCCAGACTAAACCACAGCCACAGCGACACAGGATCTAAGCTGAGTTTGCAACCTGTACCATAGCTCACAGCAATGCTGGATCCTTAATCCACTGAGCAAGGCCATGGATCGAACCTATGTCCTCATGGATACTAATCTGATTTGTTAGTGCTGAGCCACGACAGGAACACCTGATGGAGCCTTTAGTAAGGAAGCTGACTTCAAGGGGTCAATGGTAGTTACCAAAAGTTTAAGTATAAGAGGAAGCAGCCAACATGGTCATTAGGAGGGAGAGTTTCCTTTTTTTCAGGGCTGCATCCTGAGTATATGGAATTTCCCAGGCTTGGGGTCAGATCAGAGCTATAGCTTTAAGACTGTGCCATAGCCACAGCAACATTGGTTACGAGCTGAATCTGCGACCTACACCACAACTGATGGCAACACTGGATCCTGACCCACCGAGTGAGGCCAGGGATTGAACCTGCATCTTCGTGGATACTAGTCGGATTCATTTCCACTGCACCACAGTGGGAACTCCCAGGGAGAGTTTCTTAATTCTGTAAAGTTCATTGTTTGAATAAGCAGTGTTTGAATTAATTATTTTTTTTCTTTTTTCTGCAAAGATTTAGAAAAATCCTTAATTATGGATTGAAATTGTTGATTAAATAATGTGGTTTACAAATACACTTTCCTTTGTTTTTTTTTTTCCCTTGTCTTTTTTGGACTGCCCCCATGGCATATAGAGTTTCCCAGGCTAGGGGTCGAATTGGAGCTGTAGGTGCCAGCCTATGCCATAGCCACAGCAGTGCTGGGTCTGAGCCATGTCTGTGACCTACACCACAGCTCACAGCAATGCTGGATCCTTAACCCACTGAGCGAGGCCAGGGATCAAACCTGCATCCTCATGGGTACTAGTCGGGTTTGTTAACCACTGAGCCATGATGGGAATTCCTACAAATACACTTTCTTCAGAATCTGTTGAATCTTTCTCTCTCTGCTTTTTACCTTTGTCCTGTTCTCTTTGTGATGTGTGTTTGAATTTTTTTTTTTATCACCCCTCTCTGTGGCTTTATTTTTCTCTCCACTTTATTATCCATCTTCTGTTTTTTCTTCTTTCTCATTTCTTCTCTCCTTTTCCAGTTTTTCTTCTTTATAATCATTGAGCAAATTATCTTTCTTTTTTTCTTAATGAATTTCATTTCAATTACAGGTGTATATCTTTCTTAATTAGAAAATATATTTAAAAAAATTTCCCTCTTCAATGGCTTTTAAAAAAATAATTGTGTTAAATTCATGTTATGTAACTTTAACCATTAATTATTTCTGTGGTTCAGTGGCACTTAGTACATTAACAGTATTGTGTAACTATCACTTTATTTCCAAGACATTTTTCATCACCCTAAAAGGAAACCCCATACCCATTACTCCCTATTCCTCCCTCCCTGTATCCACTTGCAACCACTAGTCTGCATTCTGTCTTTGGATTTACCTATTCTGGCTGTTTCATATAAATGGAATCGTACAATATGTGACCTTTTATGTCTGGCTTCTTTTATTTAGCATAAAATTTTTGAGCTTTGTCCATGTTGTAGCATGTATCAGTACTTCATTTTTATGACTGAATAATATTCCTTTGTTTATGTACCATATTTATTCATTCATCAGTTGATGGATGTTTTGGTTGTTTCCACCTTTTAGCTGTTGTGAATAGTGCTTTTGTGAAGTTCAAGTATTTGTTTGAATATCTGTTTTCATTCTTTTGGGTCTGTACCTAGGAGTGGAATTGCTGGATCGTGTGGTAACTCTGTTTTAACTTTTCAGGAACTACCAAACCGTTTTTCATAGTGACTGTACCATTTTTACATTCCCATCAGCAGTGTAGGAGAGTTCTTGTTCATATTCTTACCAGCATTTTTTTTTTTTATTGTGACCAACCTAGTGACTATGAAGTGATATCTCATTGTGGGTTCCCTTTTCCCTACTTGGGGACTTTTTTTTTTCCCTGTAGTATTTTTTTCTTTTTTTGGGGGAGTCAGTTTTAGTTTACAGAAAAATTGAGCAGAAAGTACAGAGATTTCCCATGTGTTCTAAATTCTCATCTTTTTTTTTTTTGGTCTTTTTGCCTTTTCTAGGGCCACACCCGTGGCACATGGAGGTTCCCAGGCTAGGGGTCTAACAGGAGCTGTAGCCGCCGGCCTTCACCACAGCCACAGCAACGCGGGATCCGAGCCACGTCTGCGACCTACACCACAGCTCACGGCAATGCTGGATCCTTAACCCACTTAGCGAGGCCAGGGATCGAACCTGCAACCTCATGATTCCTAGTCGGATTCATTAACCACTGAGCCACAACGGGAACTCCGTACTAACATCTTGAATTAGTATAGTTCATTTGTTAACCATTGATGGGCAGTATACATACATTATAATTAAAGTCCATATTTTCCATTAGGGTTCACACTTACTGTTGTACACTCTATGGTTTTTAACAAATGTATAATGACATGTGTCCATCATACCAAATGTTTTCACTGCTCTAAAAAAACTCTGTGCTCCACCCTCTACCGCTTCATCCCTCTTCCTTTCCTTGAAATTCTGGAATCATTGATATTTTCACTGTCTCTGTAGTTTTGCCTTTTCCAGACTGTCGTATAGTCAGAACCATACAATATGTAGCTTCTTTCACTTGGCATTCAAGGTTATTTTTGTGGCTTGATAGTTCTTTTCTTTTTTCTTTTTTCTTTTTTTTTTTTGGCCGTGCCCACGGTATGTGGAAGTTCCTAGGCCAGGGGTTGAACCTAAGCTACAGCAGTGACCCAAGCCACTGCAGTGACAATGTTGGATCCTTAGCTCACTGTGCCGCAAGAACTCCAATAGCTCTTTTCTTTTATTGTTTTCTTTTAAGATTTTTAGTTTTTCTATGATAGTTGATTTACAATGTTCTGTCAATTTCTTCTGTACTCTTTGATTGTTGAGTAATATTCCATTGTATGAATGTACCACAGTTTATCCATTTTCGTATTGACATCCTGGTTGTTTCCAAGTTTGGGCTATTATTAATAAAAATGCTATAAACATTTGTGTGCACATTTTGTGTGGACATAAGTTTTCAGTTTATTTGGGTTGATACTTAGGGGTGTGATTGCTTCTATGTATAGTTTTGGAAGAAACTGCCAAAGTGTCTTCCAAAGTAGCTGTATGATTTTGTATTCCTACCAGCAGTGGATGAGAGTTCCTATTGCTCTGCCTGCTCGTCAGCTTTTGGTGTTGTCAGTGTTCTGGATTTTGCTCATTCTAATAGGTTTGCAGTGATGTATTGTTTTAACTTGCAATTCCCTAATGACATATTATGTAGAGCATGTTTTCTTATTTTTTTTGCCATCTGTGTATCTTTTGGTGAGGTGTCTGTTTAGACGCCCCCCCCGCTTTGTTTTTGTCTTTTTAGGGCCACACCTGCTGCATATGGAGGTTTACAGGCTAGGGGTCCAATTGGAGCTGTAGCTGCCAGCCTAAACCACAGCCACAGCAACGCCAGATCCGAGCCATGTCTGCAACCTATACCACAGCTCATGGCAACACCTGATCCTTAACCCACTGAGCAAGGCCAGGGATCAAACCATAACTTCATGGATGCTAGTCAGATTAGTTTCCACTGAGCCATGATGGGAAGTCTTAGACCCCATTTTTATTTTTTTTTTAAACTTTTTTTGTTTTTCCCATTGTGGCTCAGAGGGTTAAGAACCTGATTAGGATCCATGAAGGTACAGGTTTGATTCCTGGCCTCACCCAGTGGGTTAAGGATCTGGCGTTGCCATGAACTGTGGTGTAGGTAGCAAGAGTGGCTGAGATTGAGCATCACTGTGGCTGTGGTGTAGGCTGGTGGCTGCAGCTCTGATTTGACTCCTACCCCGGGAATTTCCATATGTTGCAAGTGCAGCCCTAAAAAGCAAAAATAAATAAATAAAATTAAAATTAAAAAATTATTTATTAAAATTTTTTTTTCTTTTTAGAACTGCATTTGCAACGTATGGAAGTTCCCAGGCTAGAGGTTGAATCAGAGCTGCAGCTTCTTGCCTGAACCACAGCCACAGCGATGCAGAATCTGGGCTGCGCCTGGGAGCTACACCACAGCTTACAGCAACACCGGATACTTAACCCACTGGGCAAGGCCAGGGATCAAACCCACAACCTCATGGTTCCTAGTCGGATTCGTTAACCACTGTGCCACGACAGGAACTCCAAGGGTTCTTAATGCACTGAGCCACAACGGGAACTCAAGAAGTTTTTAATTTCAATGAAATCTAACTTAGCAACTTTTTCTTTTGTGGATTGTGCTTTTGGAGTTGTATCTAAGAAGTCATGACCTAGGTTACCTAGGTTTTCCTATAGTATCTTTGGAGTTAAAGAGTTTTGCATTTTATACTTGTCTGCGGTCCATTTTGAGTAAATTTTGTGAAAAATGTAAAGTCTTTATATAGATTCATTATTTTGCATGTGGATGTCCAGTTGTTTTCAACATTATTTGTTGAAAAGACTATCTTTTCTCTATTGAATTGCCTTTGCTCCTTTTTCAAAGATCAACTGACTGTTTGTGAGGGTCTGTTTTTGGGCTATTTTGTTCTGTTGATCTGTTTGTCTATACTTTGGCCAGTACCACACTGTCTTGATCACTGTAGCTTTATAGTAAATCTTGAAGTCAGGTAGTGTCAGTCTTCCGACTTTGTTCCTTTCCTTCAGTATTATATAGGCTATCCTGGATATTTTGCCTTTCCATGTAAATTTTATTTTATTTAAAAAAAATTTTTTTTGTCTTTTGCCTTATCTAGGGCCACACCTGCGGCATATGGAGGTTCCCAGGCTAGGGGTCTACCAGAAGCTGTAGCTGCCGGCCTTCGCCACAGTCACAGCAACGTGGGATCTGAGCCACGTCTGCAATCTACACCACAGCTCATGGCAACGCCGGATCCTTAACCCACTGAGCGAGGCCAGGGATCGAACCCGCAGCCTCATGGTTCCTAGTTGGATTCGTTAACCACTGAGCCACAACGGGAACTCCTCCATGTAAATTTTAGAATCAGTCTGTTCATATCTTCAGATGTGGTGATTGTGATGTGGTTATCTCATTGTGGTTTTGATTTGCATTTCCCTAATGACTAATGATATTGAACATCTTTTCATATGCCTATTGGCCATTTGGGAAGATGTCTGTTCAATTCAAGTCCATTCTTTTTTTAAATTAAAATTTTTTTTAATTTTTTGGGAGTTCCCTTAATAGCTCAGTGGTTAACGAAGCCACCTAGGATCCATGAGGATGAGGGTTTGATCCCTGGCCTTACTCAGTGGGTTAAGGATCTGGCAGTGCCATTAGCTGTGGTACGGGTTGCAGACATGGCTCGGATCCTGTGTGGCTGTGGCTGTGATGCAGATAGGCAGCTGTAGCTCCAATTCGACCCCTAGCCTGGGAACGTCCATATGCCATGGGTGGAGCCTTAAAAAACACACAAAAAATTTTTTTGATTGTAAGATACACCTAAAATCTGCCCTCTTACCCATTTTTAAGTGTACTCTTCAGTAGTGGTGAATACATTCACATTTTGAGAATCCGACTCCAGAATTCTCTTCATCTTGCAAAACTGAAACTCTGTATCCATTAAACAATAACTCTTCATTCTCCCCTCCCTCTAACCATTGGCAGCCACCCTTCTCCTTTCAGTCTCTGAATTGTCTACTCTAGTTACTAATATAAATGAAAAGTATTTTCTTTTTGTGACTGGCTTATTTCATTTAGCATTATATCTTCATAGTTGATCTGTGTTACAGCGCATGTCAGTTTTCTCCTTCTTAAGGCTTTAATGATGTTTGGTTATATGTAAATCCACAGTTTATCTGTTCATCTCTCTCTCTTTTTTTTTTTTTTCCCCTACGTCCACACCCGTGGCATATGGAGGTTCCCAGGCTAGGGGTCTAATCGGAGCTGTAGCCGCTGGCCTATGCCACAGCAACGCAGAATCTGAGCCGCATCTGCAATCTACACCACAGCTTACGGCAACGCCGGATCCTTTACCCACTGAGTGAGGCCAGGAATCAAACCCCGCAACCTCATGGTTCCTAGTCGGATTCGCTAACCACTGAGCCACGACGGAAACTCCAATCTGTTCATCTCTTGATGGACACTTCCACCTTTTGGCCATTGTGAATAATACTCTTATGAATAAGAATGTGCAAATACCTCTTCAAGACCCTGCTTTTAATTCTTTTGGGTATGTACTCAGAAGTGGAATTCCTGGATCATGGAGTAATTCTGTTTTCAGTCTTTTGAAGAACCACCGTACTGGCAGCTGCACCATTTTATATTCCCACCAATAGTGCACATGGATTCCAGTTTCTCTACATCTTTGCCAACAGCATTCTGTTGTTGTTGTTTTGTTTGTTTGGCTGTGCCTGTGGCATGCAGAAGTTCCTGGGCCAGGGATCAAACCTGCGCCACAGCAGTAAGCGGAACCACAGCAGTGGCAACACTGGATCCTTAACCTGCTGAACCACTAAAAACTCCTGTTGTTTGTTTTTGTGTTTTTTTTTTTCCACGTCAAACGGGTAATGCGCCAATGTCATAACAAGGGTTGAGGGAGGCACATGTCACGCAGCCATGTGAACACCCAATCATCATGCTCATGAACTACAAAAGGATCCCCTGTTGTTTGTTTTTTAATAGTAGTAAACCTAATTGCTGTGGAAGTGGTATGGGATTGTGGTTTTTGACCTGCATTTACCTATGAGTACTGATCTTTTCATGTCCTTGTTGGCCATCTGCGTGTCTTCTTTGTATATATATATATATATATATATATATTTTTTTTTTTTTTTTTTTTGTCTTTTTTGTCATTTTAGGACCACACCTGCGGCATGTGGAGGTTCCCAGGCTAGGGGTCTAATTGGAGCTG
Organism: Catagonus wagneri; assembly: GCA_004024745.2. Classification (NCBI taxonomy): domain Eukaryota; kingdom Metazoa; phylum Chordata; class Mammalia; order Artiodactyla; family Tayassuidae; genus Catagonus; species Catagonus wagneri. The sequence goes on from PVHT020000004.1 coordinate 746,168, forward strand.
TAGCCACCAGCCTATGCCACAACCACAACAACGTGGGATCCGAGCCTCATCTGCGACCTACACCACAGCTCACGGCAATGCTGGATCCTTAGTCCACTGAGTGAGGCCAGGGATCAAACCCGCAACCTCATGGTTCCTAGTCAGGTTCATTTCCACTGAGCCACGATGGGAACTCCTTCTTTTGTATATTTTTTAATTGGATTGTCTGTTGTTGAGATGTAGTTCTTTTTTTTTTTTTTTTTGGTTTTTAGGGCTGCACCTGCAGCATATGGAGGTTCCCAGGCTAGGCGTCGAATCAGAGCTGTAGCCGCTGGACTATACCACAGCCGTAGCAGTGGCAACACTGGATTCTTAACCCACTGATCGAGGCCAGGGATTGAACCTGCGTCCTCATGGATACTAGTTGGGTTAACTACCGAGCCACAATAGGAACTCCCTAATTGTCTTTCACCAGTACTTTCTCAGCTTTTCTGTAACCTTCCATTTAGTGAACCTCAAGTTTTTTACTGAGACATGCTGTGTGTGCACAGTTTTTTGTTAGATGCTATGAGTGGTAAATATTTGATATGGTTTCTGTCTTAAAAAAAAGGGTTGAGAAGACAGGTGAGGTGTATAGACCGCGATACAAATTATGACCTGATGAGATAAGCTACAGTTGATTGTTAGATGCATCATTTTCTATATCATTAAGAAAGAAAAATGTGAATTAAAAGAGGACATATGGCTGGAGTTCCCAATGTGGTGAAGCTGAAACAAATCTGACTGGTATCTATGAGGATGAGGGTTCAATCCCTGACCTCACTCAGTGGGTCGGTGATCCGGCATTGCCGTGAGCTGTGGAGTAGGTCGCAGATGTAGCTCAGATCCTGCCTTGCTGTGGCTGTGGTGTAGGCCAGTAGCTGTAGCTCTGATTTGATCCCTAGCCTGGGAACTTCCACATGCCGAGGGTGTGCCACCTCCCCACAATAAAAAGAAAGAAAAGAAAAAAAAAGAGACAAAGACATAATGATAGATATTGATTGTGAGTGGTGTCTTGATTTCAGAGATGTTAAAATGTGAAAAAATCATTGTAGAACTGATAAAATTCAATGTAGGCATTTCCATTGTGGCACAGTGGGTTAAGAATCCAACTGTAGAGGCTTGGGTCAGTAGATTTGATTCCTGGCCTGGCACAGCTGCAGCTGTGGCTTGGCTTCGATCCCTCATTTGGGAACTTCCATTTGTCACAGTTGTGGCCATAAAATTGAAAACAAAACACACAAGCAAACAAAAAACAACTTTTGTAAGATCAAGTGAGTGGCATAATTAAAATAACATTAAAGGTAGCTTCCACTTAACTGACAGTCTGTGTACCAGATATTTTGTTAAACTGTATGCATTATTTTAATCTTTTCAAGAGCCATATGGGTTGGTGAATATCTTCCTTTTACAAGTAAGGAAACCTTTCTAGGTTGACTTTCTTAGGGTTATACCTAAGAAATGGCAGGACCAAATTCAGACTCAGGCAGTTGATCTTAGGATGTGCGCCTTTAACCATACTGGATGAATGCAAGATGAGAGTTTTAAAGAGTGAGTAGATGCTGGAGAGAGAGAAGCTAGTAGTTTGGGTGCATCATGAGACAGAGAAAAAGGTAAAGATGTGTTTGATAGATGGAAAGGCTTTTTGATATTCTTACCCCTTTATTTCAGTGTTTTTCCTTTTTTTCTGACCCTCTTATTAATTGGTCATAAAATGGACTTGAAGTATTTATTTGCTGAATGCATTGGATAGTAGTTTGTTTTCTTTTCTCAGTAGAGTTAATATGTTATGAAAACACGAATTTAGGAGCCTGGCAGCCCTAGGTTTAGACTTATCTGGGATCGGGCTCTGAGATTTGATTGGACAGGTTCTATATAATGGTCCTCTCGAGCTCCTGTTTCCTCATCATGAAAATCGGAATAATAATCCCTATGGGGTAGTTTTCTTAGGTTAGAGATAATATCTGTGAAGTGCTTATCATTTGCCTCACAGTTATGCTTAAACAATGGTATTGCCATTGTTATTTATAATTTTAAAAAATAATTAGTGGGAGTTCTCTTGTGGCGCAGTGGGTTAAGGATCTGACATTGTCGCTGCTATGGCATGGTTTTGATCTCTGGCCCAGGAATTTCCGCATGCCCAAGTTGCGGCCAAAAGAATTAAAATAAAAAATAATTAGTACGTGTTGAACATTTTCTTTCTTTAAAAACAAACCATAATTGGCTTCATATTTTGTGAGGCTCTTTATTCTTTTCTCCCACTTCTGAGCACTTGGCTTTAAGACATGTAGGATGTAGTCCTGGCAGGAAGAGAGCTCTGGTGTAATTGCCATGACTTCTGCCATGGACAGCTTTCTCATTTTCTTGTTGGAATTCCCCACAGCTTGGGACATGGGTTGGGAGGAATGGTAGGGCTTCCTGGGTCAGCTGACTCAGGCTGGAGTTGGGAAGAGAACTGGTTACTCAGTGTCTCTGACCTCTTTTGCAGAGGAGGAAGCTTGATGCTGTCTATTACTATATGCGCAGTTTAGCTGCCAGCAACCCTATCCTGACTGCCAAGGAGAGTCTCATGAGCTTGTTTGAAGAGACCAAACGAAAGGTGAGTGGGGATGCAAGCAGAATCATTCCTTTCTAGAAGAATGTGTTTTTCTTAGTGTCTTTAAGGGAATGGCTATTAATGTCCTTAAGGGGTCCCTTCAGGCCGTGCTGATGGAATGAGTCAGTCCATGTGCAGAACCAGCTCATCTTTAGGAGAGCTCTCCAGGGCCCTTGGGTGTACATGTTCCACAGCATCTGGTTTATAGAATTGATAACGTCTATGGACAAAACAGATGACACTCTGCTACTTTGGAGCCCTGGCAAAGTCTTTACTTTTTATAGTTCTTGGTCGACAAACTTAGGTGAGAGGAGCACTTTTCTTTATTGGATGACTCTCAGGAGACTTTAAGCTTGTATGTTTGCATTCTGCACAGGCAGAACAGATGGAGAAGAAGCAACATGAAGAACTGGAACTGAGCCCTGACCAATGGCGGAAAGGAAAGAAATCTACTTTCCGGCATGTCGGAGATGACACCACTCGCCTGGAGATCTGGATTCATCCATCCCATCCCCGGTCCTCCCAGGGCACTGAGTCTGGGAAGGATTCCGAGCAGGAGAATGGGCTGGGCAGCCTGAGCCCCAGTGATGTAAGTTCCTGAGGGTGATGTAATGAGCAATACTAGCTAAGTAAGTGTGAATGTCCCTGTGCATGCAACCACGAAGCACTGCTTAGACAATTCCCATTAATCTCAGGGAAGGCAGGTCACTTCATGCTTCCTGATGTTCTCCATCTCCTTCACCTAAGCTTCCTTTATCTTTGCTATGCGCTTCCCTCTCTTACCACTATGTGGCACTGTAGAATTTAGTAAAAGTAATTTTTCTGAATGAAGGTTAACTTAGTGTTGGATAAGAATTTTTTTGCTGCTTTGGGTTCGTAATCACCAATATGATGCTTTAGGATTCTGCGTGGGATTTCTGAAGCTAGGGAGAGGGCACTATAGTTGGAAAACTGCAAATGGCAGCTTCATTGTTCCTTGAGAGTAAAATTTATAGAGGAATGGATGGAGGGGTGAGCCTGGACCAGACCTGGAAGGGTCATGAAATAAGTAATTTGACCTTTAGCCTGAAGGTAGTCGGGAGCTACTGAATGCTTTAAATAGGGAAATGTCAGGTAGGTATTTTAGAAATCTCTAGGAGTTTCCGTCGTGGCTCAGCAGTAACAAACCTGAGTAGTATCCATGAGGACATGGGTTTGATCCCTGGCCCCACTCAGTGGATTAACGATCCGGCATTGCCGTGAGCTGCAGTGTAAGTTGCAGACGTGACTCAGATCTGGTGTTGCTGTGGCTGTGGCATAGGCTGGCAGCTGCAGCTCCAATTCAATCCCTGACTTGGGACCTTCCATATGCTGTGGGTGCAGCCTTAAAAAAGACGATTGAAAAAAAAAGGAAAGAAAAGAAATATAACTCTGGCTGCTTTGTGAAAAGTTTGGAGAAAAGGAAGACTAGAAATAAGAGTAGCAGGGTGCTCCAGTAATCCAAGTGAGATATGAAAAGGACCTGAACCGGGAAATGACTTTGGAGATGGGGAGAAGTGAAGGGACATGATGTATATTAATGAGGTAGAATCAAAAGGACTTGATTGGACGTGGGGGACTGAGGGAGAAGAGGAAATCAAAAGTGACATCTAGGTTTCTGGTTTGAAGCTGGGTGGGTGATTGTCTATTCCTTGATAGAGGGAATAAAGGCGGAGTTGGTTTTAGGAGAAAGATGATGTTTGGTTTTGGACATAATAGAATTTCTGTAGGACATTGACATGGAAGTATTTAGAGGCTAGCAGGTATCTGAAGCTGAGGAGAGTGAACTTGTCCAGAGATGAAGATTCTTGAAGTCATCCTCTTGTAGATAGTAATGGAGTCATGAGAGAGATTTGATTCAGCTACTTGAGGAAAAAACATAATAACGAAGTTGAAGATCTAAGAAAGAAAGGAGATCGATGTCAGGGAGAAGTCCTTGCAGAGGATGAGAGAGCAGTAAGCTCTAGAGCACAAGTGAGGAGATAAGCCTGAAAGAAGAAACATATAAATATGTTTTTAGTAAAAACTTTGAATAATTACAGATGTGGGCAGAGTAAAATGCAGTGATTTGGTTTCTAAGCTCTTGGTGAACTTTCTTGTGCTTGAAGGAAATGAACAGATAATTGGGGATGAAGCTAAGTTTGTGGGTGTCGTAGAGGGACAGTGAGGGAGGGTCTTTTTGATGTTTACTATTTCCTGTTTGAAGTTGGAGGCAAGGTTGTCTACTAAGAAGTGGTGGGATAGGAGGACTTGTCCTTTGGGGTTTAACTTAAAATTTCCATTTATCTTCCTGTATCCTTAGTCTCTAACTGTTTTCTGGATAACATGGAAAGCAGTCATTGCTTATAATTGAATCTACCAACTTGCTATGTACCATGGTGTGCAGGGGGCCCCAGTACATCAGGGTGCTTCAGAGGGGTCGCTGCTATGAGAATCCCTCACTCCTGCTTCTGCTAGCTTGGTTATTACCATCCCAGACTCGAAGCCTATTTGAGTAAGAGATAAATAGTTCTACTGAATTAGCTCTACTGTGTATGTCTAAAAGGAAAGCAACAATGACAATTTGAGAAAGCATTTTATGGCTTTCTTTGGCCTTGGCATCAAGTTTAGGGAGTATCCCTTATAAAAGTTACAGATCTCTCTCTTCCATTAGGTGTTTTATTTACTTTTTAAGTAGTGTGCTTGTAAGTTTGTGTTTTTATTTATTTATTTATTTTTGCTTTTTAGGTTCGCACCTACGGCATATGGAAGTTCCTAGGCTAGGGGTTGAATCGGAACTGTGGTTGCCAGTCTATTCCATAGCCATAGCAATGATAGATCCGAGCTGCATCTGCAACCTACATCACAGCTCATGGCAACGCCTGATCCTTAACCCACTGAGTGAAGCCAGGGATCAAACCCGCAACCTCATGGATACTAGTTGGATTTGTTTCTGCTGTGCTGCAATGGGAACTCCCCATTTTGTTATATTTTAGATTCCGTGTATAAGTGATATGATATGGTATTTGTCTTTCTTTTTCTGACTTACCTCACTTAGTGTGATAATCTCTAGGTCCATCCATGTTGCTGCAAATGGTGTTATTTTATTTTTTTTATGGCTGAGTAGTATTCCATTTTATATGTATACTACATCTTCTTTATCCATTCATCTGTTGGTGGACACTTAGGTTGTTCCCATGTCTTGCCTATTGTAAATAGTGCTGCTATGAACATTGGGGTGCAGAAATCTTTTGTAATTAGAGTTTTGTCTGCATAGATGTCCAGGAGTGAGACTGCTGGATCATATGGTGTGTTTTTATTCTTATGTGCATCTCAGAGAAGGCATTTTCAGCCTTCCCTGAGCTGAACAGTGGATCCATTATATTTTATTGTTTTATTTTTAATTATATAAATAACATACGGGTATGTTTTCAGTAAAAACTTCAAATAATTCCAGATGTGGGCAGAGTAAAATGTGGTGATTTGCTTTCTAAACTGTTGGTGAGGCTGTTTATATGTTTTCAGCCTATACATCATCCTTGGGTAATTACTTCCGTTTACATCTCTGGATTTGGGCTTTTAGTTCTATACTGCCAGCACTTGAGGAAGAAGCCTGCAGTTTTGTAGTTTCCGTTTATCCAGCCAAGAAACCACACTTTTTTACCTGCTTTTTCAGGCCCAAGTCATCTTCCCATATCCTTTTTTTTCATACAGCCGGCCCCAGGAAGTCAGCTTACTTTCTCTGTTCCCTGGAACAGGAACATAGAGTTGATGAGAACTGGAGATTTATTACAGACAATTGAGTAATTAGGCGTTGGGGATACAGAGATTAAAACAACCAAAAATGATTTTAACCTTAGGGAACACTCAGTTATGTGGGGAAGACAGAAATATAACTGTATGATTACATTATATTACAATGCAGCGTGCCAAGTGCTGTGATAAGGACAAGCATGAGAGGCTATGGGAACATAAACCAGAGCCCCTAACGGCATGGTTAGGGAAGGCTAGAATGAGGAAGTACTTCGTAGCTGAGGGATGGTATAAGGGCATTTCCTTTTTTTTTTTTTTTTTTGTCTTTTTGCCTTTATGTAGAGCCGCACCCACGGCATATGGAGGTTCCCAGGCTAGGGGTCTAACAGGAGCTGTAGCCGCTGGCCTACGCCACAGCCACAGCAGCGCAGGATCCGAGCCGCGTCTGCAACCTACACCACAGCTCACGGCAACGCCGGATCCTTAACCTACTGAGCAAGGCCAGGGATCGAACCCACAACCTCATGGTTCTTAGTCGGATTCATTAACCACTGAGCCACGAAGGGAACTCCTATAAGGGCATTTCCACTTGGAGGCATGAAGGCTTAGGGAACTACAAGTTGTTCAGTATGGTTGGAGTCTAGGATATGAGCAGTGCTTTTGCAAGAGATTGAAGTCATCCTCTGTCCCTTCCTTTCCTGTACCCCCACATCCATCCAGTACCAAGAGCTGTTAGTCTACCTCCTAAACATAATTTTATTTTATTTTATTTCTTTGTCTTACCGTGGCATGTGGAGGTTCCCAGGCTGGGGGTCTAATCAGAGCTACAGCTGCCAGCCTACACCATAGCAGCGCGGGATTCAAGCTGTGTCTGCAACCTACACCACAGCTTATGGCAGTGCCGTGGCCACTGAGCGGGGCCAGGGCTAGAACCCACAACCTCATGGTTCCTAGTCAGATTTGTTTCCGCTGAGCCACGACAGCAACTCCATCCTAAGTATAATTTGAATCATCTACTTTCCTCTTTTTCCTACCACCATCCTAGTCCAAGCTATCGTTATTTCAGTAGTCCACAGACTATTGAAAGAAGTTGGCAATAGCCTTTCTTTTTTTTTTTTTTTTTTTGTCTTTTGTTGTTTTAGGGCTGCACCTACAGCATGTGGAGCTTTTCAGGCTAGGGGTCTAATTGGAGCTGTAGCTGCCAGCTTACGCCAGAATTGCAGCAATGCCAGGTCCTAGCTGCATCTGTGACCTACTCCACAGCTCACAGCAATGCTGAATCATTAACCCACTGAACAATGCCCAGGATCGAACCTGCAACCTCATGGTTCCTAGTCGGATTCGTTAACCACTGTGCCACGACGGGAACTCCCGATAGCCTTTCCACATTTATTCCTGATCCTCCTTTAGGCCTTTCTTTTTAGACAGTAACCCAAATGAGCTTCCAGTAACACATTTCTGATCGTGTCACTTCCGTACCTGAAAATTTTCTCTTGTTTCTCTTTGCTCTTAGAATCAGGTCTAGAATCCTTAAAGCAGTTTACTGGGCCCTGCAAGATTTGGTCCCTGCTGCTTCTGACCTTATCTTACACCTCTCTTCCCCAATTTGTTGTTGTTCTGTAGCCAAATTGGCTTCTTCTTTGAAGGGTCCAGGCTCTTTTCTGGTCCTTGGCTGTTGCACATTCTTTTTGCCTGCAGTGCTCTTCTCTCTTCATCAACCTCTGTCTGTCTTATCCTTAAATTCTCAGCCCAGATGTCACTTCCCTTTTCCAGGGAGGCTTTTCCTGATGGCTGAGCCTGGCTGTTTCCCCTTTGTAATGTCATATATTTAACTGAGTAATTTTAGATACATTTTTCTTGTTGGTTAAAATCTCTTGCCAGATTCAAGGCCCTGTTCAAGTAGGGTCCATATCTGGCTGCTCATTGCCTTATCCCCAGTGCCTGCATATAGAAGATTCTCTAAATAAGTCCTAGTTGAGCATATAAAGGAAGGGAGGAAAAGGAGGATGAAGCTGGAGAAGATAGGAGAGGCCAGATCCTTCATAAACATTGAGAAGTTTGGATAAACGGGGGATGACATAATCAGATTGTGTAATGACCACTCTTTTTAACACTTCTGTTATTGGAACAGATTTGTTTAAAAATTTTTTTCTTTATTATTATTATTATTATTGTTTGTCTTTTAGGATCACACCTGCAGCATATGAAAGTTCTCAGGCTAGAGGCTGAATCAGAGCTGTAGCTGCTGGCCTACACCACAGCCATAGCAACTCCAGATCGGAGCCACGTCTGCGACCTACACCACAGCTCACGGCAACGCTGGCTCCTTAACTCACTGAGCAAGGCCAGGGATCAAACTCATGTCCTCGTGGATACTAGTCAGGTTTGTTACCGTTGAGCCATGATGGGAACTCCTGTTTTTACTTGTTTCTTAAAGGGATTTTTTAAAAATTGCTGAAGTAGAAGTTCCCGTCATGGCGCAGTGGTTAACGAATCCTACTAGGAACCATGAGGTTGCAGGTTCGATCCCTGGCCTTTCTCAGTGGGTTAAGGATCCAGCATTGCCGTGAGCTGTGGTGTAGGTCACAGATGCGGTTTGGATCCTGCATTGCTGTGGCTGCAGTGTAGGCTGGCGGCTACAGCTCCGATTAGACCCTAGCCTGGGAACCTCCACATGCCGCAGGTGCGGCCCTAAAAAAATTCCTGAAGTAACCAATTAATTGTACCTGAAACAAAAATGTACATAAAATTTAAAGTGAGAATCATTTGTATTTTTGCCTTTAGAGACACCACTGTTAACTATTTGGTGAAGGTTCTTCTAGAACTTTTTCTAAACATTTATAAGTTTGTATGTATACACATACACCTGCAGTTACATGAAATATGTTTTTTAACAAAAATAGAGTTATGCTTTATATACTAATATACAGTTTGCCTTTTTGAATTATCCATTGGCCATGCAGTCCGTTCTACTATATAATGTTAACACATGCATACCTAAAAATCACTGTGCTATGCAAAATTGCACAGTAAAAACCACAGAGCTTATGGGGACAAAAGGGTTAGGAACACAACACTCAAAAACTTCCTCGGTGACATATTTAAAAAAAAAGAGATGAACCTAATGAAACAGTTGTACAGTTTTATACATGTTCACTTTATTAAGAAGTATGTAAATACTGTCTTAATAAGACGTGAAGTTTGCTTGTAGAAGGAGGCTTTGGAAGGATTGCTGCTTGTGAGTTACTGTGAAGTGATGGAAGGAGGGTTATTTGAAGTTGGACAGCAGGTATAACACTGGCGGGGACAGGCATCCACTGCAGTAGCTGGTGGATGTTTGGGGGTGTGTGTGTGTTTTGTGTGTTCCTGTGAGCTCGGTTCAGTGGGATGGAGTTTTCTGTGTTCACCTGTTGTTTCTCCTGAACAAAATAAAAATTTGTGTTATGCTTAAATTGTTTCCTAATATGTTGATCATGATGGAACAGATTCACATTTTCAAAACAAGTGTTAAAGCAGAAATGACTGTGTTTCTAGTTGTCTAAGAATATCTTTTCTTAATATGTTCTTAGTATGGTTGATGATTATAAATATTTGTTCATTTTAAACATTTGTGTCATTAATTTGTGTAATTTCAGTATTTGCTGTGCTTCACTTGCTTGTTCATTCCAATTGTCGTTTTGGGGTGACTAGCCTTGATAGGAATTGCTCCTCTGACATCTAGACAGCTTCTAGCCAAACTGCTAAAATTCACATCCATGAGTAAGAAACAGAAAATTTGGTGTCAGGTGATTGTTAGTAAAGATATGTAAAGACTAGACCAGTTTGTTCTCTCTCTGCCAAACATGGGCTTTGGCTCTCTGAGTGGCTGTAGGAGGTTAACTTGTGGGTTGTTGGTTTTCAGCCTTGAGATGTGGTTTGGGTTGAACATGCAACCTGGAGAGGGACTGCCAACCTCAGCTGTAAGTGGCATCCTCTGAAACTATTGAGCCTCACATTTAAACTCTCTCTGTGCTGGCTAGACCACTCAAGTTCAGTGTCACCAGGGTTCTAAGCATTCATTATTTAGTAGATATGCCTTTGCCATGCCTCAGCTCCCTTTGGAAATCAGAAAAGGGTACTGCTTAGCAAACGAGTTATTGTTAATAGTGAGCTAATATAAGGATGTGAAGAAGTTATGGCATTAGAAATAATGTTCACACGGAAAGGTGAGGGTCCCTGATAGAACTGCTGAGGATTTTCTCAGACATGATTACTCTGTTATCAACATCTTGAATTCAGACAGACAGATATGTCTGTCTGCTGGGGAAGAATGAGCAAATAATAATGGGAGCCGTTGGTAGACATTTGTCTCTCAAACTTTAGTCAGTTCTCCTGTTCTGGCATGGTTTGGTTTACCATTCCCAGCATTTTCCTCAACCCATTGTGATTATTGTACGTACAACATGCTTGGTGCTATGTGTAGAAAATATGTCTTTAGACAGGTGAAATGTCATTGTATATTTAGCTAAGCTCTTGCCAAACCTTCCTTCTCTTTGGCTCCTCTAATGTGTTTTGGAGTTCAGACTAAACTGGGCCTCAGTAGCAATTAATAAGGGCCTTTACTTATTTGAATCTCTCATATTTTATTTCACTCACCAAATGATATTTGCCCAGATATTTTTCCTTTTGTTCCTCTTCCTTCTGTCTCATTCTACCATTATTTAATTTCTTTGCATAGTATCTTTTTTTTTTTTAAAGGACTTGTTCAGGTCTGGAATTTAATGCAGTTTCCTCTGAGTTTTCAGAGCAGAAGTCTGTGTTCTGGGTCCAGTGCTTAACCAGACTAAAGTTTGGTTTACTTGTCCTGTTGTGCCAGCTATGTGCTAAGTTTGTAAGTGTGAATATGGCATTGTTATTTCAGAGAGCTTGGAGTCTAGTGCTTGGGTCAGCAAGCTTTTTCTGTAAAAGGCCAGATAGTAAATACTTTAGGCTTGTGCTGTATGGTCTCTGTTACAACTACTTAACTCTGCTGTTGTGGTGCTGAAGTAGCCATAAATAATATGTAAATTATTGAGCATGTCTACATTTCTATAAAACTATATTTACAGAGACAGATGGCAGACTGTCTTCGGCCTGTGGGCATAGTTTACCAGCCTCTGGGCTAGTGGAAGGAATGGCTACATAAAGAGAATGTTTCAGTATTCATTGTTTGCAGTCGTTATGTTCTGTAAAATCACCAGACACCGAACTGGCAAGTACTAAACCATTGCTCCTAAGGGAGATATAGGGTTAGGTTCCTGTGAACCCCTGGTTACAAGATTTTCATCAACTGATCATCATGTAACCTTATTTTATGTATGTTTCTGTTTAAAGACACTTAGTATATTGTTGATTCATTAACATTGAACTCATGGCCAACAGCAGTATAACTCAGGCCTAAGCAACTTATCAAATGTATGTATTTTCTACTTAAGGCACATCACAGCCTTCTTGTGTTTAGGAGCACTAGACAGAATTTCAGCACTGCACTTGGGGATCTATTTTTGTTTGCTTTGTTTTTTGACTTTGGCGATGCCTGTGGCATGCAGAACTTCCCAGGCCAGGGATTGGGCTCAATCTACAGCAGTGACAATGCTGAAGCCTTAACTGGTAGGCCACCAGGGAACTCCAGGGACCTTTAATCACCACACAAGAGTGTGGAAAATGTGGCATTAAATAAGCCACAGAAAGGGCACTTGTCTAAGGTATGAGAGCTTGAACTAGAAGACAAAGAATCAGCTTGTTTGATCTCAGCTGGAAATATGCTTATCAGGACACTCAAAATTTTTGCCACTCTGTACACGTTCACAGATGACTGTGAAAGCACTGTGAGTATTGATTTTAGTGTTACTAATACACTTTAGTGAGTAGGTAAATTCACAAATACAAAATCCACAAATAGGAGTTCCCTTCGTGGTGCAGTGGTTAATGAATCTGACTAGAAACCATGAGGTTGCGGGTTCGATCCCTGGCTTCACTCGGTGGGTTAAGGGTCTGGTGTTGCCGTGAGCTGTGGTGTAGGTTGCAGACGCGGCTCAGATCCTGCATTGCTGTGGCTATGGCGTAGGCCAGCAGCCACAGCTCCGATTAGACCCCTAGCCTGGGAACCTCGACATGCCGCGGGTGCAGCCCTAAAATGACAAAAGCAAAAAAAAAAAAAAAAAATCCACAAATAATGTGGACTGATCGTATCACGTTAAGTGTTGTGAGGGAGGTATAGGTCAGGTGCCACGGAAGCACAGAGAAGGGCGCTTGGTCCAGTCCTGGTAGAGGCATGGGTTTTGGTGGGGAAAGGGAGAATTCAGAAGACTTCCTGGAAAAGTTAACTAGAGAGAGTGAGAAGAGAGTGTTTCAACTAGAAGGAACAGCATGAGCAAAGACAGGGGAGGTGTGACACCGTGGAGGGTGTGTAGGGTATGTAAATCCGTGATAATTTGGAGGATAATGTGGGAAAGTTGGAGTGGTAGAGAGACTGAACCTTCCTCAGGAACCAGTTTTTTGGGGGGTGGGGCACGCCCAAGGCATGTAGAAGTTCCTGGGCCAGGGACTGAAGCTGTCCCACAGCAGTGACCCAAGCTGCTACAGTGACAGTGCCACATCCTCACTGACCTCCTGAACCACAGGAGAACTCCAGGAACCACATTCTTGTGTGGTGTGGTGCTCAGTAGGCTGGCTTTGTGTAATATACCTCTGAATTCTGAATAACAGTTTGTTTCTGGAATTCCTCATTTTTACTTGCCATATCTGCACTGTTAATTCAGCCAAAGCAATACCATTCCATTAATTAAATTTGGTAGGATGAAAGTTGACTGAATTTTTTGCCCCACAGTTTTCTGATTAAAATTGAGGACCACTTTCTTAAACAGTGCTTTCAACTTGAACAAGCAGAATGTACTAGTGTCTCTTTGTGCCTTGGTGGTTGGAGGCCAGTGGCTTTGATTAAGAAGGGCAAAGCTTTTTTCTTTTCATTTTCATATTTTTATTGCTTTTAAAAATTTACAAAGCCAAGACATGCTTACTGTAAAAAGTTTGAAAATGCAGATAAACAATATGTTTTAGCATCTAGAGATAACCACTATTGACATTTTAGAGTGTGTTCTTCCTTCATGTTTTTATAGAGCACAGCACTTAGATTGGAAATGTCTGATGCCCATTATCCTGGGAAATCAAAAGAGAAAAAAATCCATTCCTAATTTTTAGGTCAACAGTTATCCCATATCTTGCTCTTTATCAAAGTAGCACAATTAGAGTGACACCATAATGTCCTCTCTCATGCGTAAAGAGAAACTTCTCAAGCCACATGAATAAGGGAGAGTAAGTTCAAGAAAGTTTAGACATCTAATAGATCTGATTATTGTTTTTGAAAGATTGAGTCTGAAAGGATTCATTTCTTGAGCTAGTGATAAATTGTGGCGTGAGGGATTAATCCGACGCGCCCTGGGCATAGAAAGTTTGTGACCTTATTTGGAAAGCTGGATTCCTGTTGGAGAAGTTTCTAGGCAGTAATGTTGAGGTTGGTTTCTAGGTGGGTTGGGAATACAGATTGGACGAGCCAGTAGAACATTGTAAATCAACTATAATAAGAAGATTAAAAAAAAACGGAAGCCCGTAGAGAAGTGATGGCCTTTTAAAATATTTTAATTATGGCGTTCTTGTCGTGGCTCAACGGAAATGAATCTGACTAGTATTCATGAGGATGCAGGTTTGATCGCTGGCCTCTCTCAATGGGTTAAGGATTTGGCCTTGCTGTGAGCCGTGGTGTAGGTCTCAGGCATGGCTCAGATCTGGCATTGCTGTGACTGTGCTGTAGGCCAGTGACTACAGTTCCAGCTCAAACCCTAGCCAGGGAATCTCCATATGCCCTAAAAAGACAAAAAAAATTTTTTTTTAATTAAAGAAATACTTTTGAGTGGGGTAATATATTATTTGTGTTTACATATACAATTGTATTAATATATATAATTTATACATACAATTGTGTTAATGTGTATTATATATTATATATGATTGTTTATTAGTGGCGTGTCATACAAACTGTTATTCACCTTTACTTTTTTTTTTTTCCCCCATATTACTGTTGGACTGGGAGGCGGGAGATCCTTCCATGGAGTGATTGCCGGCCAGTCCATTATCTCTCTCTAAAGGTTGGCAGCTTGATAGTTTTAATTAATTTTGTCCAGCATTCTGTATGTTAGAGGCAGAGAGTGCAGGGGATAAAAGCTTGGGTTTGGGGGAGTCCTAAGTTCAAGTCCTAGTTTTTAACCAGGTAATAGCTGTGAGACTTGGGGCATGTTCCTTAATCTGGCCAAGCTTCGATATCCTCGTTTGTAAAGTGATAATAACAGTAGACTAAATGAGATAACACATGTAAAGAGCAGTGAGTGGCATAGTGTAACTTCTCTCAGTGGTGACGCTGGTGGTTGCTGACACACTTACATTTTTGTTACAATGATCTTTAAAGCTGTTGGGTTCGATTTTGCATTTTTCACTTTCTAACCAAAGTCAGCAGTGAGGCTTGATAATTCACAGACTGACAGCCTGCTATCTAAATGCAAACCTGTCATTTGATATGAAGGGTTTTATTATGAAAAATTTCAAACACACGTAAGTGAAAATAACGTAGTGAACCCCCATACCTGCCACCCATGTTTTCCACAATTGTTTCAGCTTTTTCTCCCCCACCAGCACCCACTGAAGTATTTTAAACCCTGAATATCACACCACTGCATCCCCACCTTTTAGTTCGATCCATGCCTTTTAAAAAATAATGGACGTTTTCTTACATTCTGTATTGCATTGTCAAGCCTATCCTTGTTCATTCAGCATCTGATCTATCACTTCATTTCCTAGATTGCCTAACAAATACTTTTTATAGTTGGTTTGTTCAAATCAAGATCTACATGTTGTATTTGACTGTCTCCTAAATCTCTTTTAATCAAGACCAGCCCTGCCTTTCCTTTAAAATTTTTTCTTCGTGTCACCAGCTTGTTAAAAAAAAACAGTTCAGTTGTCCGATGGAATTCTCACATTCTGAATTTGCCTTTTTCTTTCCTTGAGGTGTCATTTAACCTATTCTTCTATCCCCATATAACTGTGAATGAGAGGTAACTCAAAAACGTGGTTAGGTTCAGGTTTGCCCTTTTTATTTTTATTTTTTTTTGTTGTTTTTGCCTTTATGTAGAGCCGCAGCCGCGGCATATGGAGGTTCCCAGGCTAGGGGTCTAACAGGAGCCGTAGCCACCGGCCTTCGCCACAGCCACAGCAACGTGGGATCCAAGCCACGTCTGCAACCTACACCACAGCTCACGGCAACGCTGGATCCTTAACCCACTGAGCAAGGCCAGGGATCGAACCTGCAACCTCATGGGTCTCAGTCGGATTCATTAACCACTGAGCCATGAAGGGAACTCCAGGTTTGCCCTTTTTGATGAGAGCACTTTGTAGGTGGTATAGTATATGTGCCTCACTTGGCATTGCATTAGGAGGTGTGAGGTGTCTTATTGTCTCACTAACCAGATGGTTCAGGTGGTACAAACAGTGGATTTTTGTTTGTTTCGTTTTAAAGTTACAGCTAGTTGCCAGCTAATTCTCAAAAAAAAATCAAGATCTGGCAACAGTGTGCCAGAGCTGAGCAGTAGCTACTCTCTGGTAGTTTGCACTGCCTCTCCTCTTGCTCACCTGTATCACTTACCTTGCCTACATTTTTGTAGGCATTTGATTTTGTAATCCATGCTTTAAAAGTGCCACCAACATACGTTATTACAATCCAGATTTTTTTTATTTTTTTGTCTTTTTGTCATTTTTAGGGCCGCAGCAGTGACATATGGAGGTTCCCAGGCTAGGGGTCGAATCAGAGCTGTAGCTGCTGGCCTACGTCAGAGCCACAGCAACGCCAGATCTGAGCCGCATCTGCGACCTACACCACAGCTCACGGCCAGATCCTTAACCCACTGAGCAAGGCCAGGGATCGAACCCGCAGCCTCGTGGTTCTTAGTCGGATTTGTTAACCACTGAGCCACGAAGGGAACTCCTACAATCCAGATTTTTAAGAGGTATTTAAGTTGTTTCTCAGAGATTCAGTTTAAGATTGGCAAGTCCACTCAAACAGGCCTAACTTTGGGCACAGGTCTTATTTTTTTATTTTATTTTTTTAGGGCTACACCTGCAGCGTATGGAGATTCCCAGGCTAGAGGTCCACTTGGAGCTACAGCTGCCGGCCTACACCACAGCCACAGCAATGCAGGATCCAAGCTGAGTCTGCGACCTACACCGCACCTCACAGCAACACCAGATCCTTAACCCACTGAGCGTGACCTCATGGTTCCTTGTCGGCTTCATTTCTGCTTCACCACGTCGGGAACTCATTCATTCATTCATTCACTCATTTATTTATGCTTGGGCACAGATCTTAATCATTGGGCCATAGGTGTTTTACTGGGATTCATGTGACGTTGTTATTGGTGTTGACCCATAAAGCAGTTATCAGGTATGTCCTGCTAGCTGGCTGGTTCACTCTTTGTCTGTTGTCCAGTAGTGAGCCTAAGGAGTCCGAAGGTATCACTTCTGTTTCCTAATGAAATTTGTACCTCTGGGAATTGAGGCCTACCTACCAAGCCCTGGGACAACAACTTTCCTCGACATCCTGTTGCAGCCAAGTTTGGTGAAAAGTGAGAAGTTATACTGCCTAAGCATGTGAACTGAAGAGCTTCAGCCTGTGTTTTAGTAAAATCTGAATGCCACCCCCGAGACCAGTAGGTTTAGAATAAGCTTTTTTGGTCTCATGTAGTTTTCCCTGTCCCTGGGCATTTTAGTAGTTATCTGAAATCTGTTGCAGAGTGAGAACCTTGTTTGCTGAGGTTTAGGAATCATCTGCCTGGAATTTTGCATGCTCCCTTGCCTGAATTTCTCTGTCCATATTTCCATGGTGGTGTTTTTCTTTGAGGCTCTATTTTAAGTTGGGAGTGATGATTTTCTTTCTGACCCTGAGTACATGGCTTTACAAGGCTGGATAGTAAATGAGTCTGTTTTTTTCTTGCTTTTAATTAAGAGTCCAGCAAAACTACGCATTGACCAGCAAAGGAGCTCAACTTCACTGTGGGAAACCCAGGTCAGGTGGCCTGTAGCACAGAGCTTTCACATGCTCAACTTGTTATATTTGCTTACAGACTTTTTTTAAAGTGTGGTATGCAGGTGGTATTTTCTTCAGACCCATCCTTTGTCTTGCTTTTCAGTGCCCCTCGCATAGTTTATGCACCTGAGCTACTGTTGCTGCTGCTGCCACCAGCACCACCACCACCACCACGCTGAGGAAAGCTGTGGTGTGTAGGTGGTACATATCTAATGCCTCCACCTTCCCCTCACTCCCCTGCACCCCCTGCCCATGAACGCAGCTATAAATGAGAGCATGGTTATAGAAGGCCTGCTTCCTTAGGTAAGACGCCTTGCCTTGTATTAGAGTAAGTTCCAATTCCTAGACTTGTATCATGGTCCTTCAAGTTGGCAGTTTCAGGTAGTGCCCTTAAGCAGCTCAAAATAGCTCTCAGCCTGATTTCCTCTGGGTAGCATAAGCATTGAATTAATTTACAGTGATAGAGAAGAATTGAGTCTTTGTGCCAGTAGGTAAATGTTTTGTCCCTGGTAACTCAGTTATTTCATTGCCCCCATAATTGTATCATCATAGCAGGGAAAGTTAGCTTAATGTTTTAGCCTCATGAATACAAAGATTTTGTATCTGTAAGGTGGGTATCATGTAGTTTTTCAGAGTTGCTATGGGCATTATATTAACTTCATGTCATTAATACAGCCCTTTACTTTTGTAAAGCAGTTTGTGATACGTACCTCTTCCACCCTGGCAGCTATTCGAAAATTCCTCTGTGAACAAGATGTGGCAACATGTGGTGACTGGAGTTCTTACAGGCCTCTTTTTACAGGAAGAGGCTCTTTTTCTAGGCCATAAGAAGCAGCTTGGTAAGATGACTCTCAAAGAAAGTCAGTTCCAGGGCTGGGTTTTTCAGCTATTGATACTGTGAGTTTGCTGTGAGGAACAGCCCCTAACAGGCAAGGACTGGGGCCACCTGCCTGGGTCACTGCTGGACTCTCTGGCTGATGTCTGACTTTGTCTCTTTGTGGTTGGCAGTGAGTGGAAGTTTCTCAAAGTACATTGGCCCTACCTACAAACCCTTAACGCCCCATATGACCTCGGTCACCAAACCACTTCAGGACTTTATTTTTATCCTAGCCGTTTCGTTTCAAGATGTGAGGTTGGTTTCTTTCCTCTAGCAGAGCAAAGTTCTCTGGTGGGGGGGAGAAACAGAGTGCCAGGGTGCAGTTGAGGCTGGTTAGACACCAAAACCACACTCTTCGTCTTTCTGGGCTTGAGATGTGACATAAGCCATGCTGCAAACACCAGCTTCCACACGGTGAAGAAACTTCGTCAGACAGATAACTTGCTTCATTTATTTTGTATGTTTCTTTTGTTTATGTTTTTAGACAAGGGGGAAGAGGAGGGGTACCTGCCCATTTTGCTTCAGCCCGAAATCTAATTTTAAGGATGGAAATTTTCTTAGAATCCAGTATTTCCCAGCTTCAGGTTTTTCATCTTCCCCAAGGGTGTTGATGAGAACTCTCACAACTCACCAGGTCTCAGGAAACCGGATTACCAACATATCCTGTTCGCGTGCATGTGTATATTCTGTGTTACCCACAGGCCACTTTCCACCCCACGTGACCTTTAGTTACCATCCGGAAAGTCAGGACCCAGATACCAGTCAGATTTTCCAGGCCTTGGTTTGGTTTAGACATTTTAAAAAATGTTAACAGTAGTAATTTTAAAGAGACTTTCTGAGTGGCACGCATAGTGAATAGGAAGTTATATATCCTGAAGGGAGGGGGGAAGGCAGTGCCTGTGCTCTTTTTAGTAATATGTTTGAAAATGAACATTCAGAAGAAAACTTACTACTGAAGTACACAGGAGGAGAGGAGAAGTGAGAACTATTGAACTGATTATAAGTCATGTAAATGCATGCCCCGGTTCTTGGGTTTCAAGACTAAATTCTGAAGCTCTTGTTGCATTCTTTAAAATTGTAATGTTCAGGAGTTCCCGTCATGGCTCAGAGGTAATGAACCCAGCTAGTATCCATGAGGACTCAGGATCAGTGGGTCGGGGATCCGGCATTACTGTGAGCTGTGGTATAGGTCGCAGATGCAGCTTGGATCCCACCTTGCTGTGGCTGTGGTGTAGGCTGACAGCTGCAGCTCTGATTAGACCCCTAGCCTGGGAACTTTCATATGCTGCGGTTGTGGCCCTTAAAAAAAAAAAAAGACATAAAATTGTAATCGTCATTATTGGAATTGTTTATAATACTGCATTGCATTTTATTTTAATCAGCATCTCTCAATATAAACAGTCTGTAATAAGTCAGATAATGCTGTAGAACAGGGGTGGCTACGAGACTGCCAGTGGCCTGCAAGCTAAGAACGGTTTATTTCATTCTTACGTTAAGGAGTTGCTTCAAAAGGAGAACAATATGTGACAGATGTATGTGGTCCATAAGGCCTAAACTATTTACTGCCTGACCCTTTACGGAAAAAGTTGGCCCACCACTGCTCTTGAAGCTGGGAGAGGAAGGCAGTTAACCAAAGGTTCTTCCTTTAGGACGTTGATTGTTAATGAGGGTGTTACTGCCTTTTGGGGGCACACTTCATCCACTGGTTACCAATAGTTGGCCCCCACACATACATTGCTAAGTACTCCCTCGGAGGGGGCGGAATTGTTTTGGTTGAGAACCACTGATTTTAGAGCCTGCTGAGATTCAAAACAAACAGAAAACACCTTATGAAGTTTTCTTCCTTCATTTCTTCTCAGAGAAATAGGCCCTTCATGGCATAGGGGTCAGTCACAGTGAGAGAGAATTCAAGTCACTAGTGGAATGGGGAGAGTTTTCAGTGTAGAATAAAAAAGGTGGTAAGGAGCCCATATAATGACTGTGTTCGTTGCTTGTTCACTCTTCAAGAATTGGTGAGGTTGATGTATGATTTATGCAAAGCTTGTTTTGATGTTGGCCATACTTTGAAAAGCATGTTCCTCTCTATGGGAGCGGAAGGGTGGCCATCTTTGGCCTTAATGTCCAGATGATTTTGAGATCTGTGGGAATCCGTGTGGTGTACTTAAGAGACTTGTTCAAAGCCAATGTAAAGACGTAGTTTTGGCATCTTCTGAATAACCTGATATCCAGACTTAAGCCAGAACTCTGGGGTTAGAGAATTTTCCAGCCTGGGAGAGTTGACTGAGAAAAGTCCTCCTTTGGCTCCTTACCAAGTTAGACAGGGGAGCAATCAGCTGCTGAGTTCCAGCCAACTGGAATGTATGTGCGGGTGTACTATAAATCGTCCCTTAGGATCCAGCTCCTAGTCTGTGAAGAGCCTTCCAAATCAGAATGAGACCTTACCCTGGACCCGCATTCAACCTGCAGCTGCTGTAGGAAGGAATAGAGTAGTGAGGTGATGTTACCGTGGGAGCAGCTCACTTTATGTGGTAACACACTGCCTGTCGTGTGGGGTAAGAGAGTGCACCGACTTCTTTGTTTTCCCCACGTTGCCTTTCTCACCAATTTCCTATTTTTTTTTTTTTTTTTTTTTACATTTCTGACCATACTCATGGGGAGACGTATCTGTAGTCCTATTATTTGCAATCTCTCTCTACTCTTTTTAGGTCCCAGGATTTCATCTGTCTGCTCTGTTTTCACTGTCTTGGGTGTGATGTTTGGGCTGAGGTAGAGAATATGAAATACTTGTCTTCTTGGCTCGTGATCTTACCCTAGTCGGCAGACTCTTTGTTTGGCTCCAGGGGGAAACTCGGGTTTTTCCCCTCTTGGAAGCCTTTCACTTTACTCATAAATATTTAATATTGAAGTTACTGCTTAGCTTCATTTTCCCAAGTATGAGTATATAGATTCCCTAGACAAGAAGGAACTTAAAATACTATTGAGATGCTTTCTAATGTGTGCGTCCCTATAAAATGTATTTACTGCACATAGGAGTTCCGGTTGTGGCTCAGGTGGTTAATGAATCTGACTAGGAATCATGAGGTTGAGGGTTTGATCCCTGGCCTTGCTCAGTGGTTAAGGATCCGGCGGTGCTGTGAGCTGTGGTATAGGTTGCAGACGTGGCTTGGATCCCTCATTGCTGTGGCTGTGGCGAAGGCCGGCGGCTACAGCTCCGATTGGACCCCTAGCCTGGAAACCTCCCTATACCGTGGGTGCGGCCCTAGAAAAGGCAAAAAGACCAAAAAAAAAAATGTATAGTACACCCGCACATACATTCCAGTTGGCTGGAACTCAGCAGCTGATTGCTCAGCTGACCCCTAGCCTGAAAACCTCCCTATACCGTGGGTGCGGCCCTAGAAAAGGCAAAAAGACCAAAAAAAAAAATGTATTTACATTTATTATTAAGAGCTTCAGGAGTTCCTGCTTTGGCACAGCAGGTTAGCATCCAGCGTTGCTTCTGTGGCTGTGCCGGTTTGATCCCCAGCCTGCGCAGTGCGTTAAAGCATCTGGCATTGCTACAGCTGCGGTGTAGGTGGCAGCTCCAGTTTGGATTCATTCCCTGGCCTGGGAACTTCCATATGCTGTGGGTGTGGCCATAAAATGAAAAGAAAGAAAAAAAGAGCTTCAGTGATTTTTTTTTTCCTAGTTGTTTATCTTCTGTATATCCATCTATTCAAAATTTATTGATTACCTGCCCTGGGAACCGCTAGGCATCTCTCCTGTTCTTTGCATGTCATTCATGCCTAGAACATGTACCTAGATGACATGACATCCTCTTATAGTATTTCTCTGAGTGAATTGTACATCGGTGTAAGGTCGTCAGCCTATATTAAGACAAATAATAAAGAGACCTGGGGAATCATTGCTATTCACATTGCATGGTGCCTTCTTTGTGGAAACCCGGGAAGAATTTCTGCTTTTGGGATTAGAGATGTTGGCTTTGTGGGTTTTTTTTTTAACTTCATGCACGTTTATGCATCTTTTTATCAGAGTAATTCTCTATTATAATTGTTCCAGAAGTTAGAGCTGAACTCGTAACTGGCTTTATATGTGAAGGATTTCCTGGCACGCATTTTGTGTCATTTCCTTACTATTCCTGACCTCTGATTTTTTTCTCTTAGGCTACCCTTTCTTATTTTTATTTCATCTTGCAGTGCAGTATATACCTTCATACATTGCCTTAAATAACTGGCTTTACAGTTTTAATGGATGTTTTTCTCATTTCTCTTGCTTGTTTAGTTATGAAACTTCTTTCTCGGGTCAGCTAGTCGTCTCTGAGGGGATTGGGGGTTTTCTTGTCCCCGTAAATATTTAGTGAGTACCTTTATATATTATTATTCTAGCCATTGTACCTAGAGAGGTAAATGATATTGGTCTTTCCTTCAAAGATACTGTGTAGTAAGAAAAATGGCTATGTAGGAGTTCGTGTCATGGCACAACAGAAGCAAATCCGACTAGGAACCATGAGGTTGCTGGTTCTATACCTGGCCTTGCTTAGTGGGTTAAGGATCTGGAGTTGCCATGAGCTGTTGTGTAGGTTGCAGATGCGGCTTGGATCCCATGTTGCTGTGGCTGTGGTGTAGGCTGGCAGCTGTAGCTCCAATTTGACCCCTATCCTGGGAGCTTCCATGTCTTGAGTGCAGGCCTAAAGACCAAAAAAAAAAAAAGGCTGTGTAAACAAATACTTGTAATAAAATATTGCGTGATAATGTATGTACATCGTATAGAGGTCATACAGAGGAGAAAGAAATTGACTCATGATGAACAGGGAAAGCTCTACCTGGAGAGGTGATCTGTCCTTAATTTTGGAGGATGAAAGAAGTTCTTTAGGGAGATGTGAGTAGCAGACTTTTCTGGCAGAAGAAACAACATGGATATAAAAACATGGTGTGGTTAAAAACTATGAGTAGTTACTTCTGAGATTCCTAGCCAAGAGTCTGTCATTAGAACATCTTAGGCCATGGTACAAACGTCCACACTGATGCTGTCTAATCAGTCAGCTGGAACTGAAGATTCCTCACAAAGTGGATACTTCTGGGCTTTTGATTTGGCCCAAGCTTAGAAGTGGATCCTTCAAATAGTTCTTCTCTGCTTTATTTTATGCATTAACAAAGGTTGAGTCATCCTGCAGTCATGCCTTCCATCATTCTGGGAAGCTCTCTGAGCCAAGCCCAGCTTGGCTTGGGAATGAGTTATGCTTTGTGTTGTAACCACTGGCAGTTAGTTCTCTTCTTGCTCTTCATACGCACAGTAGGACTGCAACTACTGAAGTATATGGGAAAGAGGAATTGGAATAATACCTCTATGGATTCAAATTTTTTTAGGGTGTTTCTTTCATGGTAAGTATAATAAAATCTTATTCTAGCTGATGAAATGAGATTTTTAGGCTGACTTGTGCCACAAATCTCAGAGATGCTAGGCCTTAATCTGTAAAGCAGACTGTGTGTAAGTTGACATTCTCTTCGAGTAATTTCTTTG
The DNA here is from genome assembly GCA_004024745.2 of Catagonus wagneri. NCBI lineage: Eukaryota > Metazoa > Chordata > Mammalia > Artiodactyla > Tayassuidae > Catagonus > Catagonus wagneri. The sequence continues at coordinate 770,072 of PVHT020000004.1, forward strand.
GCATATTTTCTTATAGACTTCTGGACAGATCTGTAAAACAGTATGGCTTGTAAAATACTTTGAAGCGACGTATATCAAAAGGTTGAATAAAGCATCACAGGTGCCCTCAGTGCCTCCTGAGAAACCATCCCTTGTGGCTAATGCACACTCGGAGTCTGATCTTCTCGATCCTCTTCCAAAATTTCTTTTTATTTCTGTGAATACATTTTTCAGTCTCTTCCCTTGTTTCTGCATCTGTAAACTAGATCTGTTGGATCGGTATTTAACAACAGGATAGGTTTCCGCACCCAGACTTTTATTTAGCAGTCACCTTCATTTCTACCACATTATGGTTTGAATCCTGATGGGGCAAAGGGTATTGACATGAAATAAAGGCTTTTTGTGGAATGACAGAAAAGACTTGGTAATTTAAGGAGAACTTATTACGGCATAATATACATGCAGGAAAGTGCATATATCAAAACCATACAGACTGATAAATTGTCACAAACTAAGCATACTGTCTAACTCAGTGTAATTGTTTTTGACTTGTCATTTTTGTTCTCTTTCCTTTTAACTCTAAGCTCATATTTTCTCTGTACATTTAATAGCAACAGTGATGGGGGTAAAGCACTATAAGTAAGTTAGGAGGAAGTTAATGCTCACCTGGGGTGAGCTTTCTGGTGTGCCTAGGATTGATTTTCATTGTTGAGAGAGGATAAGGAGAATGAAGAGAAGAACTGGATCCAGGATCAGACATTTGAAGGTGGTTTTTTGAAGTTTTTTTTTTTATATAATTATTATTATTATTATTATTTTTGATCTTTAGGGCTGCACTCAAGACATGGAAGTTCCTGGGCTAGGGGTCGAATTGGAGCTACGCTGCCAGCCTACACCACAGCCACAGCAACATGGGATCCAATCTGCATCTGCAGCCTACACCACAGCTCACAGCAATGCTGGTTCCCCAACCCACTGAGCAAGGCCAGGGATCGAACCTGAGTCGTCACAGATACTAGTTGGATTTGTTTCCACTGCGCCGCAATGGGAACTCCCTGAAGGTGCTTTGCTCTGCCTTTTCAACTAGATGTTTTGAGTCTGGGAACCAGCACAGAAAAGATATGACTGACAAAAACTAGATGGAAGCAGGCCTTTCTTCAGTCACAGTGAAACTGAGTCTTTCACCAAAAGTGCTGTGGTTTTCGGCCTTAATGTTGAACTATCTAGCTGTTGGGGGAAAAATGACATCATGGCCTGTCTGTTCCTGGAGATACTTGGGCCAGCTGGGATGTGGGATCTCACGGGTTCTGTGTTGCCATGTTTATAGCCTTGTCTTTGGTGTCCAGGTGAATGCTAGGCTGTGTCAGCTCATGTTGTTGTCTATGTATAACCCATTTTTATTCCAGCCATTTTCTTCCCTTTCTACTGCTAGCTGCCAGTGAGGTAGAGGTGCCTCTGTTGATAAAGAACAGATACAGAAGTTCACATCCAAACCTGAATAACCATTTTTAACTTGAAACACTTTTCCTTGGAGTTGATGCTCCAGAATCCTTCCCTTATTTGGAGCCTTGCTTAAATCTGAAGCTCGCACGAGGTTGTCAGAGCTCCCTGTTACGCTGGTTATTTGTTTTTTGGTGCCCGTAGCAGAGTGGTTTGCGAAACCTTCTTTGTGACCACATCTTTCTTAAACTGAAGCTTCATTCTCCTCTGGGTTATTGGATTCATTCTTACTCCTCATTTTCTTGAGAGATTCAGGGTTTTTCCTGTATTGTAGTAGGTGGGTAGGCAGGAGAGTATGGTATCAGACATTTTTTCTGGACTGTGCACATGTCTCTTGATGATAGTGTGTGAATGCACATATATTTCTTTTTTCTTTTTTTTCCACACCCGTGGAATGTGGAAGTTTGTGGGTCAGGGATCGAACCCGAGCCACAAGCAGCGACCTGAGCTGCTGCAGCTCCAACACCAGGTCTTTAATCTGTTGCGCCACAAGAGAACTCCTGCACATGCATTCTTTGACTCTTGAGGAACTCTTTTCTTACTAAGATGGATTTATTGGCGTTTGTGTCATGGCTTAGCAGAAACAAATCTTGCTAGTATCCATGAGGACGAAGGTTCAATCCCTGGCCTTGCTCAGTGGGTTAAGAATCTGGCATTGTTGTGAGCTCTGGTGTAGGTCACAGACAAGGCTCGGATCCTGCGTTGACTGTGGTTGTGCTATAGGCCAGCAATTCCAGCTTTGATTCGACCCCTAGCCTGGGAACCTCCATGTGTTGGGGATGCGGCCCTAAAAAGACAAAAAAAAGAAAGGTATTTATTTAGAAAAATGTTAGGGTGTTTATTTTATTAGCTTTTTTTTTTTTTTTAAACTGCTGTTTCACTGATAATGGAGGAACAAGGTCTGAATCACTTTTCTCACTTTTCTCTCTTCTGGCTGGCATCATCCTAGGGTGCAGTTGTTAAGTGCTTCCACCAACTTGCATGATATGATCTGGCCTGGAAACATTTGCTTCCCTAAATCTGCAGGACCTCTCAGTTGGATTGGCCTAGTGGTCAATGATGAATGATGGCTGGACCCATTTATGGGTTTATGCTTGAGCTGCTTTAGCTTTTGGCCTTAATAAACATCCTCAGTGTCATCTTTGGTTTTGCTGGAAAAGTCTCTTTTAAAGGTGAAAGATTAAGGGAGTTCCCGTTGTGGCTAAGCGGAAATGAATCTGACTAGTATCCATGAGGACGCAGGTCCGATCCCTGGCCTTGCTCGGTGGGTTAAGGATCTGGCATTGCCGTGAGCTGTGGTGTAGGTCACAGATATGCAGCTCGGATTCTGCATTGGTGTGGCTGTGGTATAGACTGGCGGCTACAACTCTGAGTCCACCCCTAGCCTGGGAACCCTCATATTGGGCAGATGCGACCCTAAAAAGACCAAAAAAAAAAAAAAAATCAGGTGAAAGATTAAGATTAAGAGCTGAGACTCTGGAACCAGACTTTGGTCAGTCACTTAAACTGTCTCTGCTCAGTTTTCTCATCTGTAACATAGAACTAATAGTAGTACTTACTTCACAAGATTGTCATAAGGTTAAGTGGGATAATAGTTATAAGGTGCTTTGAAACCTGCTTTACACAGAGAAGGTGTGGGAGAAGTTTTCACTGTTACTAAGGTAGCTGAATATGACCCAATTGTTTCTTTGACTGGGAAAACTTGAGTTCTTAATGTTTGAATCGTGTCAGAGTAACTTGGGGGTGCTTTGAACTCCTGAAGCACAGAGCTGGCTCTGTAAATTCAGTCTGTCTTTTGTTGGAGGCTGCCTCTAAGCTTCTGAAAGGTATAGTCCAATAGTTAGAATCAGGTGTTAGGCCACACTCCCACACTGTGTGGATTATATAGCTGGGCTGAATAGTAGAATAGGTTCTTACAGTCCTTTGCTCCCATTGGCTGAGCCTTATTTGTGCTTCAGAGTGTGTCTTTTGCTCCTACCACATGGCAAGCCAGAAATTGTAAAACGATGGGTGTTGTAATCTTTAGAGCAAACTCTCTCGCATTTATCCATCTCTTCAACCAGCTCTCCGTCACTATTGATAATTTCTGTGTCCTGGGATATAGAAACAAATCATTCCCTGAAGGACATAATTCTAGAGTTGTGCTGACCAGTATGGTAGACACCAACTGTATGTGGCTATTTTAATTAAAATGAAATAAAATTTAAAATTCAGTTCAGTAGCCACCTGTCAAACACTTATTACCCATCTGTGGCTATTGGCTATTATATGGTCAATGAAGCTAAGGAAATTTCCATTATCATGAAAAATCTCTGTGGACGGAGCTGGTCTAAAGACAGACATGTATGTATATAATTAAGACCTGCTATGCTACCTGGTATCACAAAGGTGTATGAAATAATCTCTGAGCCTGGAGGATAAGGTGTTAGGCTCAGCTTGAAAGTAGAGGGTTGGGAAGAGAGGTTTAAAGAAGCAAAAGTAGAGCTTTATTATTAGATATAGAAAGGAGTGCATGAGAACGCATTAGGCAGAGGTTGTGGACATAGCAGCAGGAAGAACATGGTGAGTTTAGGGCACCACAGAAATTGCTGCTGAAGGATATGTTCTTCAGCAAGAGGAGGAGCAGCCAGAAACCAGACTCAGAAAACTATTTGTTTACCTAATATTTATAGGTTACCTTCTATGAGCCTGCTGACTGTGGTGAACAAAATACAAAGAAGACCTTGTTAAAGAGTTTGATCTTAATCAAAGCCACTTAAGGGTTTTGAGCAAGGAAGTGATCTGAGCAAGCCTCCTTTTTTGGGGGCGGGGGGGGGCGGGTCCCAGGCCAGGGATTGAGCTTGCACCACAGCAGTAACCTGAGCCATAGCAGTGATAGTGCCAGATCTTTAATCCACTGAACCACCAGGGAACCCCAGGACTTTTGGTTTTTGTTCTGATCCTAGCTATGGCCTCTTCTTGTCTAGTCTCTTGGGCTGGAATGTAGTAGCAGAGGGAATCACTGTTATTCAGGATCAGAATCCTTAAATCCTGATAGAACTCGGTTTTCCTTTGAATATCTTTGGGTCTTGTGTAATTACCTTCCTGAAAGATATTTAAATTCTCACAGAGAGTGATGAGTATATTATTTCCCCCCAGTATTAATATTAGTACTGCGTGATTTTTCTCGAGTTTTTCTGTGTGTTCTGTGTGATAATCTATCTTATCGTTATCAAATCTAATATATATATAATATATGTGTGTGTGTGTATTTTGTTTGTTTGTTTTTGTTTTTTTCCCTTGGCCTTGCCTGTGGCATATGGAAGTTGTTCCTGGGCTAGGGATCGAACCTATGACACAGCAGTGACCCAAGCCACTGTAGTGACAACACCGGATCCTTAACTTGCTGTGCCACGAGAGAACACCTCAAGTTGATATATTTTAATAGATTCTTCACCAGTCATTTATTGAGTATGTATTAAGGACCGAACACCGGTGCCAGGCCATTTAAAAATATTATTGGAAGGAAATACAGTAAGAATATCCAAATTATCTCTAAAAATGAAATCCTCGTTTCACTTAGTTTAAGTAAAGACTTCTACTTGGTTCTGAGCTGCTGCTGGTCTCTATAAATTGAGTTATTAGAACTTGAACCACTGGCAGTTAGGGACAAGGATCGTGATTGTCTGAGTGTGGAATCATCATTTTCTTTGTCTTCTCTCTCTTCTGTTTATCCACTGCTCTTGGATAATTGCAGCAACTTCTTAACTGGTTTCCTGGACTCCAAACGTTTGACACTGCTCACCCCACTCCCACCCCATGGCCACCAAAAAAAAAAAACTCTAAAATTTCTGAACAGTAGTAATTTTTGACCTTTTAAAAATGGAGGTTTGGAGTTCCCTGGTAGCTTGGTGGGTTAAGGATCTGGCATTGTCACTGCTGTGGTTCAGGTTACTGCTGTTGTGTGGGTTCAATCCCTAGTCCAGGAACTACCGCATGCCATGGGCATGGCCAAAATAAAATATGAAGTTTTCTCATTTCACTTCCTTGCTCACAACCCTTAAGTGGCTTTGATTAAAATCAGACTTTTTTTTGGTCTCGTTTTAGGGTCACACCCAAGGCGTTTGGAGATTCTCAGGCTAGAGGTCGACCCAGAGCTATAGCCACTGGCCTACATCACAACTCACGGCAATGCCAGATCCCTAACCCAGTGAGCAAGGCCAGGGATTGAACCTGCATCCTTGTGAATACCAGTCAGATTCATTTCCACTGAGCCATGATGGAAACTCCAAGATCAAACTTTTTAACAAGGACTTCTACAACTTTGCCCAGCCTGTTTCTCTAGCCTCCCTCTTGCAGGCTCTCTCACCTGGCCATGCCAGTCTACCGTGTTCCACTTTTGAGTCCCATTTCTTATGACACATAGGCATGACTCTTTACCCACTCCAAAACCTACTGATTAATTTACTGGACTCAAGGGTCTTTTCCTCTGAGCTCTTTGATGCTCTTCTTGTGGAAATACAAAGCATCTTATACTTTATAATTGTATCACCCACAGAACAGGGTTCCTTATTCATAGTTCACACAGTGTCATGTGCCTAGAAGATGACAAGTAAGTTTTTGTCAAATGAGTAAATGAATTGGTGGATACAGTGTGAGAAGCACCTCACCATCCCTAACACTCTGTTGGCCCATTCATTTAAAAGATGGTTTGAGCTTATGTATGTGCCTTTGGAAAACTTGTCTTCTGGTTGCCCACCTGATCACCAAGAGGGAACTTTTCAACCCTTTTCTTCTTCTCTCCCACTTTGTACAGTGCAAGGGTCTCCCAGCTCCCTCTTTTTTGGGGTGGATGGGCATGAGAGTTCCCAGGCTCTGAGAGAGGTGAGTCAGAAAGAAGAGTCATTCAGAAAGTAACCCAGTCAGAGCAACAGTGTTGCCCTTTGGCTGAACTTTCTTTCTTTCTCTGTGTACCTTGAGATGCTAAGCGGGTGGCACTTCTGAGCTATGGGTTGTCAGACCACACAGCACAGGGATTCATAAACCTTAATCTGGCACTTTCTCTAGATTAGGATATTTTGGGAAATATCCTGGGGCCTTCTGTCCTAAGTGAAATCTTTATTGGGTTTGGGTGTGTTGTGTTTCCACCCAGTCACTTGGCCCCATAGTGGCTTTGAAGATGGAAACCTGGAAAGCCCCACTTATATTTTTCTATAGCCCTTAGGGCATTTGAGTTCAAAAGCTTTGAGAACAGCAGTCTTTTGGCATCTGGTGTATTTTGTGCTCTCATAGAATAGGATGGTGTTTGCTCAGAAGCTGGCAAAAAAAGGTTAAATTTAGTTAGAAATGTACATTTGTGGGCTTTTAGAATTGGAAGGAACACTGTGGATTGGTGATTCCCCTGAGTGGCAGGAGGGGGAGCAGGTGTCAGAACATCCTGAGAGGCGGGGCTTCTTTTAAACAGCCCATGAGAAGCATTGCTATTTCCAGTATGTGTGTGGTAACCCTCAAGTGTTGTGCAGGTAGAGACATTTTTGGAGACCCCAGTGTTATCAAGAGTCCAGGAATCAGCAAACTTTTTCTGTAAAGGGCCAGATAGTAAATACTTTAGGCTTTTGGGTCATACCCTCTCTGATGCAGCTACTCAGCTCTGCTTTTGTAAGGGGGAAGCAGCCCCAGACAATATGAAACTAAGTGTGGCTGTGTTTCAGCAGAATTTTATTGTGGACACTGACATTTAAATTGTATATAATTTTCATGTGTCATGAAACATTCTTTTGATTTTTTTTTCAACCATTAAAAAAATATAAAAACTGGAGTTCCTGCTGTGGCTCAGTGGAAACGAATCCGACTAGTATCCATGAGGAGGTGAGTCTGACCCCTGACTCCACTCAGTGGGTTAAGGATCCGGTGTTGCCATGAACTGTGGCGTAGATCAGCCCATGAGGCTCAGATCTGGTGTTGCTGTGGCTGTGGTGTAGCCTGGCAGCTGCAGCTCTGATTGGACTCCTAGCCTGGGAACTTCCATATGTTGCAGGTGCGGCCCCCCCCAAAAAAAACGCAAAAAAAAAGCCACCAAAAAACCCTGCCAGAACCATCCTTAGCTCATGGGCTGTACTGAAAAACAGGTGGTAGGCTAGATTTGACCCTTGAGCCATAATTTGCCAACCCAGTATCTAGCCTACTGTTTCCCAAATCTGGCTCTTTCAGAATTACTTGGAGACCTTTTAAAAATGCTGATCCCCTGCCCCTGGGTATTCCATCCTGTAGGAAGCTCTTCTTGCATTGGGCACACACTCAGGGTTATGGAATCATTGATTAATCTTTCAACCTTCTCATTTTATAGTTGAAGAAGCAGCCTTAGAACGTTGACATGACTTGTCAGTAGTTATATAGCAAATAAATGGCATAACCAAACTTTTAACCCAAGTCTTGAAACCAGGTCAGTGTGTCTTTGTTCATACTATTTTTTATTCCTCTTTCTCCCCAGTAAACAAATGAGCAGTAAACACATAATAGTCACAAATTTGTGGTTCGTTCTTTTCTTTAGACCTAGTGCCAGTTTCCCTTCTAAGAGACAGCCAGGTACTCTAAGCTCGGCTGTCCCTCTGCTTGCTGGCTGGATTTTCTGGAGCTGACTGCCGATTTGACTTTATCCCAACTTCCCTCTAGTCTGCTGGCTTTAAGTAGGAGAGATAATGAAATAATAGCAAGTAAATTGCTTTAATGTAAGACTTTGTTGAGGCAGCACTAAGCTGCAGTGTGAGAGTGAGAGCTGTTGTTTCAAGGGTTGTTGTTTCAGGGGTTTAAGAGGCATGTTTTACACTTGAATTCACATGGCTCAGATCCAGCCGTCTAAGTAGGACGTCTCTACATGGAACTTGGGCTTAATTAGAGCTAATTGAGCTGTCATCCTGCCCAGAACAGTTCAGGGGTGAAGAAACTGAAGGTGAGGAATAATCACCATACCCGCTCCATCTCAGGCTCAGCATGGCTTTTTGGTCCAAGTAAGGGATTTGAGGATTGATTTTGTGAATTGCTCTGTCTCCCTATAAAGCATTTGAGTCTTGCTGCTTGACTTGCCTGTATTTCTTTATCTATATCCTGGGGAGAGGAATACTGAATAATTTTTATCCTGACTAAATGATTGTTACACTAGACTTACTGATAAGTTTCCACATTCTGTGTGCCACGTCTTCCTTCCCCACTTTATTATCTTTTGAGATCACCCTGTTGTGGACTTTTTCTGGCTGAGGGATAGGGACAGTAAGGGAGACAGACTGCCTCCTGGCACCGTCATGGCCAGGAGGCCTTGTCTTAGGTTTTGGAGCATAAATGGGGAGTTGGCAAGGTGGTATGTTATCTTTTGATCTTGGACAACAAGTTCTTTGGCTTTTTGGACCCTATCCTGTTGGTTTGCTCTTGATTGTGCCTGGCAGGGAGCACAGGGATGAAAGTGGGCAGCTTTACCTTTGTGCACACATTCTCGTCCATCCTGTGATCTCCATGCTTTAGGGAGCTGGTAAATGGGTTTGATGGCAGGCTCCGAGTCCTGGACGTTTACTAGCAGCAGGTACCACTGAAATTTGATCTTCACCTATTTGCCTCATATCTGAGAGGCTAGAGCCGCCTTTTTAAAACACAGCAAAGGAGTTCCTGCTGTGGTTAAGAATCCGACTGCACCTGCTTGGGTCACTGTGGAGGTGTGGGTTCTATCCCTGCCTAGTACAGTGAGTTAAAGGATCTGGTTTTCCTGCAGCTGTGGCTCTGATTCAGTCCCGGGCCCAGGAACTTCCATATGCTGTGGGTGTGGCCATAAAATAAATCAAATAAAACACAACGGAGGTTTTTTTTTTGTTTCTTTGTTTTGGTTTTGGTTTTTGTTTGGCTGTATTAGCAGCACGCAGAAGTTCCTCGGCAAGGGCTCGAACCTATGCCATAGCAGTGACCTGAGCTACTGCAGTGACAATGCCAGATCCTTAACCTGCTGAGTCACAAAAGAACTCCAACAAGGTCTTTTTTTCAGTACTTGGTATATGAAAGTAGAGACATTTGAGGTAAATAAGTTAGAGAATGTTAATTGATGCTCCCTCAAACACTTTAAAGATGCATGTTGGAATTCTAAATACTGAGTACCCCTGCTATCCTTCAGATGATTCACTTTTCAGAAATTTGGTTTTCCATACAACTTTTTAGAAGCAAGACCAACTATTAGGAATTAAAATTGGGTGTGTTTCAGAGTCCTCTCCTATGATAATGTCCTGCTGCCTCTGAGCAGCTTCTTTCTCCTTTCTTGCGCCATAGTTCACAAACCACTTAGGCACTTCTGAGTGATGATAACTAGGGCTTGCATAAGACATTTACTCTTCAGAATGCTTTCTGTTGTATTATTTTGTTGTATACTTTCAGCTCTGAGTTAAGTAGCATCAATGGTGGAAATTCCATTTTACAGTTGAAGAACAACCCAAACCTTTTTACTCATAATCCCATAGTTGAAGGCAGGATAGACAGTATTGTGAGTGTCCAGGGATCTGCCCACCCAACTATTGCCATTCATGTCTCTTGAGGCCGTTGCTTTTAGATGATACCAAAGACTCAGGAGTCCATAGTGAGCTGGTTTTGAACTGGAACCAAAGAGCCAGGAGCTCTTTAATAATTCTAATACTGTCTCTCGGGGCTACACCCAAGAAGCTTTGTTAGTTTCTGGTGAACCGTATGTAATTGCGTGAGGAAGATCTGGAGGCAGACAGTCTCACCATTGAAGGAGTAATAGTTCTTTCTCTTGAGTGAGACCATCTAAGTGTATTGTTAAGAATCAGAAAGTTCCATATGTGAAAGCCAGTCCATGGTGATGTGTTGGAGAGCGAGAAAGCTCAGACTAAGACATTCCTTGCTGTGGACTTGGTATCAGTTAAGTTTTGCAAAATTTCTGCCTGAGCGCTTGCTGACTTCATATTATTAGATGCGATGGTGCTTAGTCCCATTTTGATCAATCTGTAACAAATCTACTTCCTCAATATAACATGGCTTTACCTCTCTCTAGAATGCATCTGCATTTTAGCTCCTTTCCTACTCGAAATGTTGCCGGTGACAAAGAAACTATATTTAGGGTAACAGGTACTTTCAGACTAAAAATAAAGCGGTGGTTCTCGTTAACCAAGGTCAGAGAGAATGTGTGTATAGTTTGAAAAAGTTCCCTAAGATTCCCTTCACTATCACTAGTTGAAAAACAATGCATTGGAATCCACTTTCTACGAGATACAGGTAAATTATGATCATGGCAGGTATGAATTCAGGTGATTAAGTAAGCGTCATCTACCACCCTAAGGGAAAGACCTTTGGGAAGTATAGCTAGAACCACAATATTAAAAAACTTCTTGGTGCACTCATTTTATTCCAGGAGTCGTTGTGGGTCACATAATATGTTTCCTACCTAATCAGTAAGGAAAATTTAAAAGTAAAGCTGAACTGCTTTTTAAATTGTTCTTATTCCCTCACCAGCCCTGCATGAATAAGCAAGCTCACCAGTTCTCTTCCTGAGATAGATGACAGTTTAAGGGGAGGAGAACTGTATTGGAAGCAGAAGACCTGGGTTCAAATTCTAACTCTGTCATTTACTAGTTTAAGTTGTTTAAATTTCTGAACCACCTTGCAGCTTTGGGGATGATAATTGGCTTGAATGAGATTGGTTAATATCATTCTATTTCTACAAAAGTACCCTGTGTGTGTAAATATGACCAGCTTTAAAGGATTCCTCTTAGTTATGGATGAGTTAACCTGTTTATGGTTAACAGCTGGAAAAAGGGACAGTAGAGTTAAAACAAAAATAGGGAATTTTTGTTTTTAGTTTTTTATTTTGAAATAATTTCCTACCCATAGAAGAGTTGTTTGAGTAATATGGAGAACTCCATATGTCCTTCATCTGATTCTCTAGGTAACATTTTACTTCTCCTTGGGAGAGAATGTTCAGCCGACAGTTGAGTGTTCATAGCATGCCAAGCATGTGCTTCTACTTGCCTTATCTCATGCACCAATCCCTTAACGCAGAGGTTCTCTTATCTCCATTGGGTAGGAAGAAAAACTTAGGGAGGTTAGATCAGTTGCCCGAGAGCCCCATGACAGGTAAGTGGCAGAAGTTCGAGGAGTAAGTTTTTCACCACCTTCCTTTCCCTTCTAGCCCAGGCCTTGCTAGTGGTGGAACCATCAGCCATTTACTTTGCAGCGGTTCCTCACCTTTCCCTTCTGTTCATGGAACACAGGTTCCCCCCCTGACTCATTTCACTGTAGAGACAGGTTACCTTCCGTGAAGTATCCTGAGCTTATGAACCACAGAAACCAATGTTTGATCTAGTATCGCTGATTCAATGTAATTCGTTTAAGCAGAAATAAAGACTGAAGATTGTATGAAGTTTGTGGTCCAAGTCATTGGTGAGGTGAGATGCCCGCCTTTCTCCACACCCGACTTCATATGAAATTAGTCAAACCACCACAATTTGGTGTTCTGTTTTGCAGGGGTTTAAACCAGAAGAGTTTTTTTCTCCTGGAGAAAGCATCCAGGGTGCTGGACTGTTTCTTGCCCTAACCACTCCCTTCAGATCAAGATTCTTGATCCCTCTTCCTGTCTGGGTACAGAGCATATTGCTTCCAGGAGACCAGGGAAGATGGCAGGGTTTGGTCTTTAGATTATTTCCACTCTTGGGAGTTGACATTTTTTTCCCTGCCTTGTTTTGATCAGAGGAATAGCTTCCCTAGGTTGTGATAGAAATAGATTTTCTAGAACCTTGAACTGAGATTGCACATTTGGTAGCTCATCGAAGCGAGCCAGATGTGACTGGCAAATGTGTGTTTTTGGCTTGCCTGATGTTTAAATTTTTTTCATTAGTGACCAACATGTAAAAGCCAGAGAATTTCACATAAAAACCGAGCTTTCAGCTTTTCTAAAAGGAAAAAAGAAAAAAGAAAGATTCGAACTTTAGTTGAAAAGCTGGAGAAGTACAAATTAATGAGCTAGTTAGTGGTTGGTTACCTCCTCCTCGGTTACCAAAAAAAAGTTCTACTTTTGGGGTAGGTAGAGAAACAGCTCCTAAGTAAGATTAGGGGCTTATCTAAGATCATTATCATCCCTGTCCCATCATTATGGGGCCACCTCCTAAATGGCAGAGAGCGCCTGGCATTTCCCTTTCTACCCAGCCGAGTTGGGTTCAGTGCTTCGCTCCCTGCACGCAGTCAGCGCTGCCAGCAGAGGGTGCTGTTCACTCACTGAGCCTGCTGGCATTTTGGCTCAGCTGAGCAGCAGCTGTTGGGCATGGGCTCTGGGTCTGTGTGAGAGTTTGGGCATGTTCATTTGGTTCCCATCCCCAGTGCCCACCCCTTAGACCCTGGCCAGGTTATTGTGTCACTAGGGACTCTGTTCAGTAACAGGAAACTGGGAAAAGTTTAATTGTTTTCTCCTCTCTCTTTTTCCCATGCAGCTGAACAAAAGGTTCATCCTCAGTTTTCTCCATGCCCATGGGAAGCTGTTTACCCGGATTGGGTAAGTGTGCAGGATGTTTATTTTATTTTCCTACATTACAAGTCATTTTGGAATTTAATATTGTTAGCAACTAGACTGTGTTTGTAACTGAGGGCACAGGGTGTGAATTCTTCGGGGCCTCCACCTTCTCTCCTCTTCCCTTCACTCACTCTCCTACTGTGTTCATGAAGTTTGGGAACTATTGCTCTCCAGCCCTCTGGCTCTTCTTTCTCTACCTTCACTAAAAACCCCCCTTTAACCACAGTCTTCCCCCAACCCCCACCCCTAATCCCTCTGGATTTCTCTTTCCTCTGCCTTCCGGCCCAGCCCCTAGTGAGCTCCTCAAGGAAGTCATGCTTAGTCCCTGGGTGCAGCTGCCAGGGGTCCTCCTTGGGGGAAAATTCTGTCCACTAATTTTCCCTTAAAGAGAAGAGCAACACTTTGTTCCTCCAGCATTTTCTCTTCCTTCTTAACCATATACCCTTTCCTCCTGTGCTCAGTTTCCTACACCATATTGCTGATCTCAGTAAACGCCAAGGCTTTTCTGTGGTCTCACTATCCCCCAAGGATTTCCATATAAATCTCAGGGAAGGTGGTGTGTGTGTGTGTGTGAGAGAGAGAGAGAGAGAGAGGGAGAGAGACACCGACCTTGTTACTTGAGTCTCTGAAAGAGATCAGGTTTTGAATATTCCTTTGGTGGATCACAGTTTCTCCTCACTGCCTAAAGCTAGCGCCCCTGTGCCGAGTGCCTCATTAGTCCAGGAGAGGGGTGGGTGACGATGCCCTCAGGTCTTCTGGGCATTTTAATATCTTCTGAGTTGGAGCTTTTATTGTGAGCTACCCTTCAAGGTGATTTGTTTTAAATTATAGATCGCCCAGTTGTTGGCAGTGTTTCCCTTTCAGTTTCTGTCATAACCTTGTAAGTTTATCTGTAATGCTCTAGAGGGTTTCCTCAGTGGGAGAACTGGAAGGCTTTGCCCTGCTTGAAAAAACACTGTGGATGGTGAACTAGAAAGTATACCTATTACATAGTCATTTGTCATCAGCCTGGGCAAGAGTGACAGGGATGGCCATAGTCTTGATTTTGAAATGACTTGGGAAACTTGGCATAGTGCCAATAGATACATCTCTATTAGCAAAAATAAATGTGAAGTAATTTACTCGGGAAAGTAAACTAGGTGCATCAGGAGCACCCCTCTGGCCTTACCCCACCCCCACCCTATCCCTATGTTAGCTCTACTCTGGCAGGCGTTTTTGCTTAACACTGTTGTATCCCTAGTGCCTGGCATGTAGTAGGTGCTCAGAGAATATTTGTTGTAGGAATGAGTGAGTCGTTACAAGAGATGAGTTGATTGTGAGAGACTGGAAAGAAGGATCTAGGAGCTTTTAGTAGAGCCAGGCCAGTCACTAGTGAGTAATGTAAAGCTGCAGTTTCAGGGTGGGTAAGATAATATTTCATAAAACAGCACATCATAGCAGGAATACTGTCGTGCTGCACTTAAAATAGGTGCTATATAGTTCCTTATTTCTCCTTTTTTCTTAGTTCTCATTTTAAAATCTTTTCTTTCCTTACTATCTTTCTAGTAAATATTTTCTCTCTCTTTTTTTTTTTTTTTTTTTTTTTTTTTTTTTTTTTTTTTTTTTTTTTTTTGGTATGTATGTTTGTTCTTTAAATTTTTATGTTCCATGTTTACTCTAAGTCAGGGTTCTTCGATCTTTGTATTGTTGATATTTTGAGCCTGCTAATTCTTTGCTGTAGGGGACTCTCCCGTGTAGGATGTTTAGCAGCAACCCAGGCTTCTACCCACCACATGCCAGTAGCATCCCTTCCCCTTGCCCCCAGTTATGACGGTTAAAAATGTCTCCAGACATTGCCAGACGTATCCTGTGGGGCAGAATTGTTCCTGGTTGAGAACCACGGCCCTAGGTTATTTCTTAGCTCCGTTAGAGACTTTGGAGACTAAAAAAGTTATAAATCTTGGTCCGGGATGTAGGAATATTTAAGACATACATATTTAAATTAGATTAAGCATTAATTAGTACCTTATCCCCCCCCCTTTTAAAATTCTCATATTTAGATACATATATTTTGGAGGAAGTTTGAGGAGAAAAAACACAGTAATTAAAAAGCTAGAAAATGATTTCTGAGAGGAAAAATTAATCTTAAAAAAATTAAGGTAAGAAAAGGTTTACTTAGAGACAGCTGTTGGGGTACTCTTACTGTGTTTAAATATGAAAGAGTCATAACCCGATAGATTTGATTTCTCTGGGACAACAGCAAGAGAAAAACTGGCTTATGTTGCAGCTGGAGAGGTTTGCGTTAGGTGTAAGAAAATTTCACCGAGGGAAGATGTTCAGGAATTTTATTCTCTGGAATCCTTTAAAAATGAATAGATTATCTCATTTGTCAGAGGTAGTTTCCTGTGGTCCAGATTATTTTTCAAGATCTCTTCCATTCCTGCATATAACATATTCTGTTGGCAAAGATGAGGCCAGTCTAGTTCCACCTTCATAGACAGTTGTAGTAGTGTTTACATGAGGAAAACGTACATAAATTCTAGGCACTCCAGCCCGTCCGTGAGTATTCCTCTTATGCTCTCCTGGAGGGAAAAAGAGAATTGAGCCCTGTATTTATTCTGGAAGGCAGACACAGCAATAACGTTTCTATTGGAAAAAAAAAATATATAGAAGTCTGTAAGACTAGAAAAGCAATGAGCCCAAGCCACACACAACAACATGGACTGCTGCCTAATTACCAAGAAGATGTGAAATGTGGGAGGCGTTGAAAATGAATTAAGAGTGAGGAGATTGTAATGGGGAGCAGCTGAAGACACATCCACTGTCCCGCCTGCCTGCTGAGAAAAGCCCCAGAGTGGCTCTCCTAGGCTTTGTCTTCTCTGTGCCCCATGTTCCCAGTTGCATCATTGTATGCTTGAGGGCCTACTGTGTGCAACACTAGACTCCTCTGCCTCTCAGCAGCCAGCAAAGAAGAGGTTCGGAGCCTTAGATGGAATCAGGTGCCAAGAAGAGTTTGTTTTTCTCTGTCAGCTAGCTATAAGACCTCGAGAGCGAACAAGCCTCTGTGGGCTCCGTTTTCCTTATCAGTAGTTTAAATAGATGATCTCAAGGTCTGTTTTAGTCTTTAAGTTTTGTAGCATTATGATTTTTTTTCTCTCTCACTGCTACCCTGTCACACGGCTTAGTTTTGTTTTGTTTTGTTTTGTTTTTTTGCTACTGATTCGCTCCTATCTTGTTCAGTTTTTTAAAATTAAGAAGCAAAAATTAGGGAGCCTGATTCTTTTCTGCAGAGAATGTTGTCTAGCCCAGCTGCGTTCCCCAGCATCCAAAGAGGTTGGGTCCTGCCCCGTTAGTCACTGTCTGAGTCACTCCTGGGTCTGGGTCCCAGTGTTGTCTGAAAGATTGGTTTCTTGAAACTGCCATTCAAATGAGACAGGGTGTCTCTGAAAAGATCACTTCAGAAAGCAATCGCTTAAGCCAGCGAAACACATATCCTGAAAATGATTGTATCTTCTGCAGTTTTAAAGGATAGGGGCAGAATCCTCTCGGGCTCAGAAAGAGGAACTGCTCAGGGATGCCGAGTGGCTCCTGACAGGCACTGGCTTTCCTGGGGAGAAGCAGAGCAGACCTGCGCTCGCACTCCACTGAGAGGTCCGGCATCCTGCAGACTTGATTTGTGACAAATAGAATGATTTTGCTTCCCATTAAAGCCTAGGTTAAAGTTACCACTTTAGTTTTTACTTGCTTGTCTACTTATGCTATTTGCTTCTAGATCCCTTGGAATTCAAAGACTCGTATATTTATTTTGGACTTTGAATTATTAAAAATATAATGTTTGTGTCTTGATTTGTTTTTAAAATTACAAATGTTTATATACAAAAGCCAGACATGTTCACTATAGGAGAAATCTTTTTACTGTATACAGTACTTGTTGTATAATATTTAGAAAACCTAGCAAAAAGAAGAAATAAAAAATTACCCCATTCTCACTATCCAGAGATAACTCTCCACTGCAGACATTTGGTGTATATTTTTATCTTTTTTTCTGTATATCACACACACATTCTTTTATTTTTTACAAATGTGTATAGAAGATCACATTCAACACTATAAAACTGCCTGCATTTAGTATATGTTGAGCTTTCCTCCGCATAATTAAAAAAAATCTAATACAGCTTTTAAAAAATAGAATTCAGTTGTATGGATGTGCCATCTTAATCATATGCTATTGGGCATTTAGGCTGTGTCCAATTTTTTGCTGTTATAAATTGCCATTTTTTGTGCTTTCTTTCCTCTTCTGCTACTGCTGCTGCTGCTTCTTGGCTAAAACTCTTACGGTTATTACATAGGTGATATATAAAATCTCCTTATAAAAGTATAATATTCTTTTCTAAAATTTCTTTAAACTGTCTCTCAATCCCTGTGCCCTCCAAAGAGATAATGATAGATATCGGGTTATGTGGTCTTCCAGACCTTTTACTGCATTTACATGCATACATATATATCCACTATATATGTCTGTGTGTGTGTGTGTGTGTGTGTGTGTGTGTGTATTTGTATATATATTCATAAAAATCTTAATTTTGTGGGCTTTCTTCCTAAACAAATTATATACTGTCATTATCTCAGTTTCAGTGTAATTTTTGCTCTGCCATATGGGATAAAGAGAAAGAAATAAAACTACTTAGAGGTAATTTGAGGCCAAACTCAGAGAGCATTTTAGTTATGATATTGGGCACCAGAAACCCCGTTACTGAGCTCCGAGGAAGCAGCCTTTATCCATGCATCCTTCAGCTGTAGCCTAACAAAGCTGGTTTCTGTGTGAGGACTCCACCTTCCCTCAGGTCTCAGGATCGAGATTATTTTAACTTATATCCTTATCCGTCTGACTTTTTTTTTGCTTTTGCTTTAATCATGTTGAACTAGTTGAAAGGTGAAGAAGGTTTTTTTTTTTAAACTTTCAAAAAAAGGATAGGGACATTTGGCCTGGTGCTCATTTGAGACTTCAGTCTGACCTAGGGAGTGTTAATGGATCTGTTTCAATTCCCATCCCAGGGAAGAGGCTTCCTCAGACACAGCCTCGGAGCGAGACTGTCCCACGTGACGCTTCTGTCATGTCGTTCTGTGCTGGCTCTCTACTGCCTTTCAACACGGAGACACATGGCTCTGAAACTTGCCCAGTGTGGCTGCTTTTCAAGCAGAGTGAACTCTGCTATCCTCGTAATGAGAAGTGCTAGCCCCCCTCCCCACCTCTGACCAGAAAGAGTGCTGCATAGTATCAGAATTTAAAATGAAACCTTTGTTACAGCCCAGGGGGAAAAATGAATCCAATCCAGCCCCAAACATATCACTCTCTGCCATTCCAAACCGACCACGAGTTTTAATGGTTCTGAAACTTTTCTTTGGGGGTGGTGGTGAAGAGTGTGTTTCTGGTTGTGTTGTTGTCACTGGGCAATGAGGCACTTGAAATGGCATGTTGGGGGGGAGGCGGAAAAAGCAAATGCCTGGTATGTTTTGTGCCAATGAAAACGAGGACAACCCAGCGGAGAAGGGCACTGGAATATAAACTGTAATTGACCCGTAACTGTGGCATGATTTCTGGGTACTAGGAGGCCAGTCATAGGAGTTGCCATCCAAGGGCAAGGAACGAAGATTGCCAGGATGCCAGAAAGCTCTGGGGTTTTCTAAACTGGGGAGGGTACTTCTCAGTGGGAAAAAGGCCAAGGTTCAGGTAAAAGTGGAAGCATCTTTCCCAAGGGCCTGAAACTGTTTTGTATCTTTTGAGAAGGATTCCCCTCCCTGTGGCTTTCCAGAAGCTATTTATTAATCCAGGCTGGAGCTCTTCCTCACCCCACCCCACAGTGTACCACAAGCAGTTTGTTTGTTTGGGGGGGTGGGTTTGAGGATGGATAAAAGACACTCTGCTGACCGCGAATTGTTCGGCATGGCCCTAAGGCCCATGTGCCTGGTTTCTCTCTCTCGCACCAAGTTTGAATTTGCTTTTTATTTCTGAGGGCTTCAGCTGCGGTTTATTCCTCCTGCCAGAGGAGCTCCAGGCATGCACCACTGTTTGGGATCCAGTGGCCACATTTGGCAAGTGGCAGTTTGAATGACCTCTCTTTAGGAGCCCTAGGTGACTGGCTGGATTTCTACCTCCCTGCATTACAGGCTCTTCCTGTATTGGGAGTGGCAGTTGGCCAGGGCATTATATTTCCACTGGCCTGAAAACATACAGACCCTGATGAGCAGAGGCTTGTGAGAGGGAGGAGGACAGCAGCACAGGAAAGACTGAAACAGATCATTGGGGGCCCTGGGTCAAGGGATTCTTCCAGGGGAGATTTGGGATCTTGAGGTGGAGCACCTAGTGTGATGGTCCCTAAGTAGATGGCAGCAGAGCTGCGTCTGGTTTTCTGAAGTAGAGCTTTGAGTGAGAATCTGTAGGTTCACAAACCTCTCCGCAAAATAAGGTTTTCCTACCAGAGAGTTGGGGGAATATGCCGATCTTAGAGCTTAAAGGAAATTTGTTCACTATTTAGAAAAACTGATTGTTTCAGAGAAGAACTTTGATTTCAGCTTGAATCCAGTTATTGCCAGAGGTTAGGAAATAGCATACCAAAGCATAATAACTCATGGTGATTTATCCAAAAATTGAGTTGTTTCCATCTCTAGACCCTGAATACTTCTTTCGTTTAAATTTATTCACAACCTTAGGGTACCAGCAAGGTTTGTGAGAGAAGCAAAAAAATGTCCTAGGCATTAGCTGTCTTCTTTTCACAAGGCAGAGAGAGAATATGAATGAGAGGGGGAGGGGGAGGGGGAGAGAGAGAGAGAGAGAGAGAGAGAGAGTGTGTGTGTGTGTGTGTGTGTGTGTGTGTGTGTGTGTGTGTACACCAAGTGCTTTTTGGGGCTGTGCCTCACTGATGGGCTGTCTGTATTTGTAGGATGGAGACATTCCCTGCAGTGGCTGAGAAGGTCCTCAAGGAGTTCCAGGTGTTGCTGCAGCATAGTCCATCTCCCATTGGAAGTACCCGCATGCTGCAGCTTATGACCATCAACATGTTTGCTGTACACAACTCCCAGTTGAAAGGTAAGGTCTAGCTTCTTTATCTGGACACACACACACACACACACACACACACACCCTTTTCCTCCATTGCCTTTCATATCTTGAATTTACTGTCTGAAATGTGTATGACTCTCTAGTGCTTGGGTGGGATGGAAGGAGAGAATCATGGGTATAGAGCTTAATTTGCAAACCCGGAGATGCTGTTGCACATCTGGCCATGCTAAAGGCAGCAGCAAGGCCTCTTAGAGGCTGCAGACCCAGAGCCTCTCCCAGGAGGGGAGGCATTGCTGAAATGTTTCATTGCAGAGACCATACGCTTGGCAGGGATTGGGAATAGCTGTTTCTGGACTCATGTACCCTGTTTGTTCAATATGGAAAAGTCTAGTTCCCTCTGGGATATCCCTTGTGGGAGTCTGCCAGGGAGTAAGAACAGAGAATTGATGAGCTTTGGTGACTCAAATCTGGAAGCAGAAAAATCGCCAGGCCCAGAATTTGGCTAATGTAATGGTGTGCATTCTGAAATACTTTTCTGAACACTGGGGTTTGTTGACAGGGGTGAGGGGAGGTGGGGGAGGGGCTGGCTGGTAAGATTTTAAAATGTTCTGATGACCAGGTCACAGTTGAAAGATGTTACCGGATCCCTTCCTTTCCCTTCCCTTCCCTTCCCTCCCCTCCACCCCCCTGAGTAAGGATGATGTGGTTTGACTTGGTGGAAATTTGTAGCATGGAGGTGACATTATTTTGTGTGTGTGTGTTTGCAAAGAAGATTTGGTCCATGTTGCCAAAGAATGGTTTCAGAGCATTGACAGAGAGGATCTGGTCTCGGCGCTAGAAGGTTATTATCTGAAATGCCAAGAAGTGGGAATTGCCTTGTGGAGACATCGCTGTAAACAGACGCAGTGTTTCTGGCGAGAGTGTCACTAGCTCTCTCATTGCATGTTTTCTTAGTGATTTTGCTCGCTCTGATGTCGGTCTATTTCCCCTCCCATTTGTATTTAGGGTTATGCTTCGGCCTGCCCTGCCGCAGAGGAGTGTTCTCCCCTGATGAGTGGGGATGCCAAACTTTCCCTTGAAACTTGGCTCCTCCTGGGAATCTTCAAGGTCCTCTGCTAGTTTGCCTGGGTTTTTTGATCACCTCCGAGTCGTAGAGGGTTTTCTCTTCTCATGCTGCCTGCTGCAGTGTTTAGAATTCCCCGCAGAAGATCAGATGCAGAGGCTTAGGTGCCCTTTTGAAGTCTGCTGAATATTCCCCGGGGCAATTCTGAAGAAGCAAACAGTCCTGAGGGGCAGTGCTGGTTTCCAGGAAGGAGGAAATGCAGTTTGTAAGGTGCGGGAGATTGATCCCTTCATCGTGACTCCGCTGGTTTGGGCTACCAGGCGGGAAGCTTACAGCACTCAGGGCATGGTGCCTCTCTGGGTGCCCTTCTATTTCTTTTCCTGCCTCTCTCTAACAGCAACACAGAGTTCAAGGTGCTGCCGTCACAGCACTGCAGCCTCTGTGCCAAGGTGCTGTTCCGCATCAAGTGACCGGGAGGTGTGACTGTGAAGACTCCGCAGCCTTTGCCTGGGGAGCGTCTGTTGTCAGCAGCTTCTGTTCCGTGAAAAGGAGTGTGTTGGCCTTTTCATGGGCCACCAGTGAGTCCTTTCCTTGGAGCTGTTGTAAACTAAAGGTTAAGAAAATATGGGTGAAAGGAAGGTGAGATGGTGAGAACAGAGAGAGAAGGAAGTAGGTGGTTCCCCCTTTGAGGCCAGGGCACTTTTTGTAGGATTCTTTGCTATGGTTGGTCCTAATGAGGACCTGCCCGCCAGGAAGGACATGTCACGTGCCTGGGCTTGAGACCCTACCGCTCCCTCTGGCTTTGTCCTGATGCTCACCTCCACAAGGCAGCTGGGGCCAAGAGGAGTATGAGCTGAGGTGGTCAGAAGCTCCAAGGGTGTTTCAGGAAAAAACAGCCCGGGCCACAGGATATAACACTCAGCTAGGACAGAGAGCTCTGTGGACGTGCTGCCAAGTACCCGGTGTGCAGCTGAGGCGGCCGTCCAGACCCCACTGTGTGGGCTGCCACTGGGAGAGGGGTGAGCAGAGCACTCAGCGGGGCTGGTTGGTGGGAAGATGCACTTTTCCATTTCCCAGCACATGAGTCATCTTCTCTGGGCCCCTGTGCTGTGCTTGCACGGACAGTGGCAAGAAGGGGGTGTTGTGGCTGAGCAGCGGCATCTGTGCCGGGGGTGGAGAGGGAAGGGGGTTGGGGAGAGGGTAAAGATTTAAATCCTTCACTAATCAGCAGCAGTTTGAATCACATTTTTATGAGTAAGGAAGTGATAAATCAGCCCTGAGTGTTCAGCCCCCAAGTCCCGTCAGCCGGTGCCCTTCTGAAGGCTTCTCTCCAGGCCAGTCTGCTTGCTGTCAGAGTCGCCACCCAGCCGCGGGACCCTGGCTGTCTGAAACCAGGAAGCAGGGGCCTACTGCTGCCTGGCCCTCCCAGGTGCTTAGGTCTGTGGTGGTTTGGCAGTCCCTGCAAGTTACAGAACATCTGGGCCATCATTTTTCTTTCCATTCCTTCTTGGATATGTCCTTCTGGGTGGGTGTTTGCATATGTCTGTTCCTAGACTCTGGAAAAGGAGCGTTCCAGCCTGAAGCAGAGGTGATCTGTGGCCCCCAAGGCAGCCAGGATCCTCTCAGTCTGTGCCTGGCCCTTCCCTGTAGATGTGGTGCTTAAGGAGAGCAGCAGGGACACCCTTCCTAAAAAGTATGTATGTCCTTTGCCAATGCCTCTAATTTTTCTTTGAGTGTGTTCAGTGCTACCCTGGTATGAGTCCACTTTTCAGAATACCGAGAGTCCAGGGGTAGAAACGATAGCAAACACTTCAGTGTGATGACTTTTCAGATGTGCTGTCCTGGGAGGTCAAGGGAGACGTAGGACTGCTTAAACGCTTCTGACGCTTTACCAGTCCAGACAGAGGGAGAACTTAGGTGGTGGTGAAAGGAAGGCCTCTTTCCCTTTCTCTGAGGTTACAGTTTCCCCTGGAACTCTAGGAGGCAGAGACTGCGAGGTCAGATTTGTCCCCCTTTAGACAGGGAGATAAGTTGTTTTGCCACATGCTTTAACTAACTAAGCTTTCAGGTCTTAGCAATAATCTTAAAACTCACAAGTTCAGGGCTAGTGGTGGGGAGATCTTTGTCTCCTCCTGTCACATGGAACCTCTGCAAAAGGCCTGCTTCAGTGGGACTACAGAGGGGCTAGAATCTAATGCTCTACACTGGAGAGGCTGGAGACAGATAAATCCGAGGCATGTTTGGGGCCCTTAGCAGCATGCCTGGTATTTATTAGGCACTTGGTAAGTATTCATTACATGCACGGACAAGGAAGACCATGGTTCTGGGCAGGTCACTGAAGAGTGTGTTCCCTTCCTGGCCCGTGTCCAGAATTGCCCTTTGGCAAGTGGTGGGCGTTGCCGAGATAGGTGGTTCCCAGGGTGATGTCACAGTTGGTAATCTCTCTGCGGCATTCCTGAAGGGGGAAGTGGGGCCTTCTCCACGTGCCTCAGCATTTAACACTTCAGTAGCCATCTGATTGGCTGACATGATGCTGGAGGGGGAATGGTTGATCTAAACCACAAGCACGCCAAGAATTTTAATTTTTTAAAAATTCTGTAATTTAATGAAATAAAACTAGTTTCTTGAAGAGGAGTAATTGAAGCAGCATTTGTGGTAGGGCATCACTGAAACCCCATTGCATCCCCCATCTGTGCCCAATTTGCTCCAATCTGGCCTCCCCCCCACCCCTGTCTCTCCCCCTCTTGCGCTCTCTCGCTCTCTCTCTTTTTAAAAAATATGTTTTATAATTCCTGGAATCAAAACCATCTCAGGCACACACTGTTTTATTTTACTGTATTATTGGATTATACTTCCTATAAATCATTGGATGTTATTCATTGGCCACCACTGGAATAACTTCCCTTTTCTGTGCCCTGGCCCCCTCTTTTTCCTCCTCTACCAGTTCAAAGAGTAGACCTCCATTCCAGCCTCGTGGAAAAGCCCTGATGGCAGCAAGAGGGCACTCAAGAGACACTGCTTGTGTCTGCCTTTGGTGCTCCCTGTTCTTAGGGAGCGTTTAGGGGCTGGGATTGAGGTAGGGCTAGGCCGGCATTCCTTTCATTAGTGTTATCATTTATGCTTGCTCTATGGTTTGTTAGTAATCCCGAATCGTGGGAGGGAGTGCCACATGCATGCGGGGGGCGGGGGATAGTGAATCGTAGCTGTCTGTATGAGACCCATAGAGCTTAACCCCGATGTGTGGGATGCTCGAGATGGGAACCACACGTCTTCACGTCATTGCCTGTCGTATTTGTGGATTGACTCTAGTTGAGAAGTTCAATTCACAACCAAAGTTTGTCTGCAGCATGCGATCACCTTAGAAACCTCTCGTAAAGCGGTTTGCTCCTCTGTAGCAGTTCACTTCTGTCTGAGTCTCTTACCTGAGCAGAATGTATGAAGTGCCTAATCCTCTGCTTGTCAGAATAGTTGTACAGGAAATCCACCTTTCATAAAGGGTTAGACTTGAGTTTAGCCGCGTGAACTGTCCCTCTCATGCCTCCTTGTCTGTCTCCGGGGGTAGAAGCCCTTGGATTCCTTCCCCTCAAGGAGCAGGGTAGATTTCTACAGATAATCAGCACTGCCTGACCTTCGTTTTAATAAAGACTGCTCAGTTCAGAACAAATTAACAAAGAAAATGGCCAGCCTGGCCAACAAACTGTGTGAGAAAAAGAATCAGAGGTCGGAAGAGGCTAGGCTTCAGAAGGTAGGCCAAGGAGGATGCAGCGCTCAGCTGTGCCATCTGTCCATCTCAGCAGGCTGCTTAGCACAGACTCCTGCCCTCAGCATTCCCTGGAAAAGGGGAAGAAGTGCAGGAAGTGAGTTTATCAAGGGATCTTCCTATCTTCCCTACTCTGAATTCCAGGGTCCTTGTTTTCAGAATGAATCTGTTACTTTAGGCTGAGGGAGGAGGAGCAGTTGTGAAAGGCTAAAGAAGTGAGAAAATTCACTCATATCAATAAAATTAAGCCTCTTACCAGGTCATTTGAGGAAATGATTTGTGGTTTTGCCTGAAGGTGACGGTGTGGTTTGGTGTCCGTGGCCGCTTTGGCGTGGAGAGCATCAGTGCAGTATCCCATCGTTGCCTGGTCCTTCATGTGGGTTAGAAACCTCATCTCTGTTGCCATTTTATAACTTCTCAATTTGATTTTTTTTTTCCCTCTAGGATGGACTTTTTCTGAAAGGGAGAATCTTTGGGGGGATGTTGGCAGCAGCACTCTCAGCTGCCTTTTCTGAGCTCTCTTTAAGCTTTTCCTAAGGAGTAAAATTCTCAATTTTACAGGGAGTGCCGACCAGATATGTGCTATTGTTGAATACACAGGGGAAGCATGTGTGTTCTGGGGATGGGGGTTTGTGGGGGAGTAAGTTGTGCTTTGGATTCTAACCAGCTAAATGTTGGTCTGGGGAAGAATTGTAGCTTTCAGAGGTAGTGGCCAATAATGGCAGCAACAGAACAACACTGAGATAATAACCTGGTGACATTTTATAGTTGTACGTATATATGTATTATTTTCATTTCTCCCATCAGCCCTCTGAGGCAGGTGGGACATATATTTTGTGTCCTATTGTGTAGATCATGGGAAACAAATCAGAAAGGTTGAGTGACTTAATCAAGGTAGTGCAGCTAGTAAATTATGCCCAGGTCTAAAGGGCCCAGCCTTCTCTATTAGAAGGCACACAAACATTCCTCTGTACTTAATTGGAGCCATCTAAGCAAAGCGAGCAATCCTTCCCACCCTGCCTCACTGCACCTCCACCCCCCATCTGAGTAGCTGCTGTTTTGATGATGAAGGTGATCTTTGAATCTGATCTGAGACTGGAAGAGGAACAGAAGTAGAAGTGAGGGAGTTGGGGGAGTCAGAATTCTCCCAAGCTGCTTGAGGCACTGTGGGGCCACAGGTAAAAAGCTGGTAGAATGAGGTGGTTTGAGCAAATCAGGGTTGTCTGGGATTCCTATTTACTGTTGTCGTAGGTGAGGGGGAAAATCCCCCTCTTACAATGGAAAGCATTTTTTGTGACCAGTTGGTAAAAGAAACATTGAATCTTTCTCTTGCTTTGGGATATATAGTGTTAAAAAAAAAAAAAAAGGTAGGAGTTCCCGTCGTGGCTCGGTGGTTAACGAATCCGACTAGGAACCATGAGGTTGCGGGTTCGATCCCTGGCCTCGCTCAGTGGGTTAAGGATCCCGCGTTGCCGTGGGCTGTGGTGTAGTTGTGTAGGATGCAGACGCGGTTCGGATCCTGTGTTGTTGTGGCTCTGGCATAGGTCGGCGGCTACAGCTCTGATTAGACCCCTGGGAGCCTCCATATGCTGCACGTGGCCCTAGAAAAGGCAAAAAGACAAAAAATAAAAAAATTTAAAAAAAGTACTTTTTAGGAACATTATTATTTTCACCTTATTTTCTAGTATCCCCCTTCCTTTAAAAAAAATATGTTGAAATATAATTGAGTTCCCAGTGTGGTGCAGTGGGTTAAGAATTATGACTGCAGTGGCTCAGGTTACTGTGGAGGCACGGGTTGGATCCTGGCCTGGCGCCATGAGTTAAAGGATTCGGTGTTGCCACAACTGTGGCTTAGGTCACAGTTGCTGCTCAGATTCAGTTCCTGGTCTGGGAACTTCCATATGCTGCTAGTGCGGCTATTTAAAAAAAAAAAAAAAGAAATAGAATTTCTGCTGTACAGCAGAGTGACTCAGTTATATATATGTGTGTGTGTTTGTGTGTGTGTACTCCTTTTCATGTTCTTTTCCGATACGGTTTGTCACAGAATATTGAATATAGTTCCCTTTCCCCTTGCTTTTAAAAAAGAGGTTTTTCACATGCCATTCTTAAATGAGAACTGTGATTATTTTTTTGCCTTTAGGGGCGGTGTGGGGGAGGAAAGGTGAATATATCATTCATATTGAAAAGAGTATGAGAGAATAAAATATTTGAAAGAACAATAAAGTAAGTACACATACAACCAGCACCTAGGTTAAGAAATAGAATATTGTCGGTACCTCAGAAGTTCCCTGTGTTTCATTCCCGTGGTAGCTCCTACTTGCTGGTGCAGGAATCTTCATCCTGACTCATGGAATCATGGAATTAATTCCTTAGCTTATAGTGGTATCATATAAGTATTCACCCCTAAACAGAACGTAGTTTGATTTTGCTTGCACGTAGTTGGAAGCATGCCGATCATGTTACTAATATTCTTTTCCCTCTGGCTTATTTCCTTACGGGTGATGTTTGTGAATCTGTCCATGTTGATATGTGCAGTTGTAGTTCATTCATTTTTCATTGCTACCACTACATTTTATTTATTGTAGTTTATCCATTCTTCTGTTTATGGGCATTTGTGTTGTTTGCTCGTTGGGGCTATTATGAGCATTGAGTGCACTGACAGTTATGTAATACCATCCTGTTTTTTGTAAATTAGTTTTTCGTTTTAAAAATGTATTTGTTTTTACCATCCTATTTTTTAAAAATCAGTTTTATTGGGGTAAAGTTTGCATGTACTAAAATGCACCCGTTTCAATTTCAACTTATTTCAGTGAGTTTGACCAGTTTATATACCCAGGTCACTAGTCATCATCACAATCGAGAATCAGAACTTTTCCATCATCCCAAGAAGTTCTCTTTGTGCCCGTCGCAGTTGATTTCCATCCCTACCTTAGGCTCTGGGAAACCACTAATCCATTTTCTGTCACCATATATTGCATGTGTCTTTTCTAGAGTTTCATGTAAATGGAATCATACGTTGTGTACTCTTCTGCGTCTGGCTTCTTTTGCTCACAGTAATGTTTCTGAGATTTGTTCATGTTGTTTTGTGTATCCTTTGTATTACTGAATAGTATTCTGTCTTAGGATATACTGCAGTTTTATTTATCTAACACCTGTTGATGAACATTTGGGTTGAATCTGGTTTGGGGTTACTGTAAATAAAACTGCCATGAACATTTGTATGAATGTCTTTTTGTGAACATAGGTTTTCATCTCTCTTGGGTAAATAGCTAGGAGTGGATTTCCAGGGTCTGTAAGTATGTGTTTAACTTTATAAGAAACTGCTAAACTGTTTCCAAAGCGTTTGAACCGTTTTATGATCCTTCCAGCAGTGTGAGTGAGTTTCAGTTTATTTGCATCCTTGCCAACATTAGGTATTGTCAGTCTTTTTTACTGTAACTACATTAGTGGATGTACAGTGTTATTTCATCTTGCTGGGTTTTTTTGTTTCTTGTTTTTGTTTTTTTTGGCCGCACCCGCAGCATGCATGTGGGAAGTTCCTGGGCCAGGGATCAAACCCCAGGCTGCGGCAGTGACAATGCTGGATCCTTAGCTCTCCGTGCCACAAGGGAATTCCTCATTTTGGTTTTAATTTGTGTTGCCCTAATGACCAGGGATGATGAGTGATTTTTCGTGTGCTTATTTGACATTTATATATATTCTTTGTAACTGTCTATTTAAATCTTTATTCCCATTTTTAATTTTATTTATTTTTTAATGGCTGCACCTGAGACATATGGCAGTTCCCCCCCCCCCATCCAGGGAGTCAGAACTGCGACCTATGCGCCACAGCAGCGGCAAGGCCAGATCCTTTAACTCACTGCACTGGGTAGGATACCAAACCTGAACTCCACAAAGATAATGCTGGGTTCTTAACTCGCTGCACCACAGCAGGAACTCTTGTTTAAATCTTTTTTCCTATTTTTAAAATCAGGTTGTTTTTATTATTGAAAAAGTTTTAAGCGTTCTTTAAATTCTTTATATAATCTGAATGTAAGCCCCTTATCAAATATATTTTGCAATAATCTTCTCTCAGTGCTTCTTCCCCTTTCTCCTGCCTATTCTGTTCCTTTTCTTTTTTTTTTTTCTGGACCTCCCCCCCATTCTTTCCCCCACTAGTTTCCTTTTCATTTAGTGGTTACTCTCAGAATTTCTTTTCTTTTTTTTTTTGCCTCGTCTAGGGCTGCACCTGTGGCATGTGGAGGTTCCCAGGCTAGGGGTCTAACAGGAGCTGTAACTGTTGGCCTTCGCCACAGCCACAGCAATGCAGGATCCGAGCCGTGTCTGCAACCTACACTGCAGCTCACAGCAACACTGGATCCTTAACCCACTGAGCAAGGCCAGGGATCAAACCCACAACCTCATGGTTCCTAGTCGGATTCATTAACCACTGAGCCACAACGGGAATTCCTGGTTACTCTCAGAATTAAAGCATGCATATTTACTTTGCCAAAAGTCAAAAGTTATTCAGCGTTTTTACTCTCCTTTGTTTTCATTATCATTGTTGTTACTGTTTTGATGATAAGTATTTGTTTAGATTCACCTATATATTTAGTACTTTCTTTTCATTCTTTTTTGCGTTTCAGGCCCTCTACCTGGGATCATTTTCTTTCTCCCTGGTTTATTTTTTAGAATTTATTTAGTGATGTTCTTTGGATGACAGACTTTTTCCATTTTTATCTGTCTGAAAAAGTCTTTACTTTCCCTATTCCTAAAAGATCTATAGTCACTGGGAGTTCCTGTTGTGGCACAGCGGTTAATGAATCTGACTAGGAACTATGAGGTTGCGGGTTCGATCCCTGGCCTTGCTTAGTGGGTTAAGGATCCGGCGTTGCCGTGAGCTGTGGTGTAGGTTGAAGACGCAGCTTGGATCTGGCGTTGCTGTGGCTGTGGCATAGGCCGGCTGTAGCTCCAATTTGACCCCTAGCCTGGGACTCTCCATATGCCGCGGGTGTGGCCCTAAAAACCAAAAAAAAAAAAAAAAAAAAATCTATAGTCACTGGTGATAGAACTCTGGGTTAACAGTTCTTTTTTTTCAGCCCACTGAAGATATTTTATTGTCTTTGTGCTGCTACTGATTAAAAGTCAGCCATCAATCTAATCATTTCTCTTTTAAAAGTAACCTATCTTTTCTCTTTGGGTGCTTCTTAGATCTTTTCTTTTTTTGAACTCTTTGATGTTCTGTAGTTTTCATGATTTGTCTGGGTTTCTATTTATTTTCAAAATTTTCCTGCTAGGAATTTGTTGGGCTTCATGTATCTGTGAGTTGATTTCAGCAGTTTTAGAAAATTTTTAGCATTCTTTTTTATTTTTATTTTATTTTAAATTACTTAATGAATTTTATTACATTTATAGGTGTACAGCAATTATTGCTTAGCATTCTTTTTTATTTTTTTATTTTTTATTTTTTTTTTTTAAATGTCCAGTAGACATTTATTTTATTTTATTTTATTTTTTTTGCCTTTTTTGTCATTTTATGGCCGCGGGTTTTATGGCCGCACCCGTGGCATGTGGAGGTTCCCAGGCTAGGGGTCTAATCGGAGCTGTGGCCACTGGCCTGCGCCGCAGCCACAGCAACGCAGGATCCGAGCCGCATCTGTGACCTACACCACAGCTCACGGCAACGCCGGACCGTTAACCCACTGAGCAAGGGCAGGGATCGAACCCGCAACCTCATGGTTCCTAGTCGGATTCGTTAACCACTGCGCCACGACGGGAACTCCAGCATTCTTTTTTAAATGCTGCATTTATTCATGCTTTCTCTTCTCCTGTGACTCTGATTAGACATATATTAGACATACATTAGACCTAACCCTGTCTTTAATGTCTTTTAAACTTCTCTTTCATTTTCTCTCTTTCTCTTTCTTTTTTTTTTGGTGCTACATTCCACATAATTTCCAACTCGGTCACTGAATCTTTTCTCAGATATATCTAATCTGCTACATACGCCTAGCTGAGTTTTTAAATTTCAGTTATACATTTTTATTTCCAGGTATCTTTTTTTTTCCCCAAATATGCCCCCCTTAAAATAGTTTCTTGTTTCCTTGAACATTTTTGTGAGCTTGTCTTTTATTTTAATGAATTAATACTTAATTTTGTCTTTTCAGGGCTGCACCCGCAGCATATGGAAGTTCCCAGGTTAGGGGTTGAATTGGAGCTATAGCTGCTGGCCTACACCACAGCCACAGCAACTCCAGATCCAAGCCGTGTCTGCGACCTACACCACAACTGACTGCAGCGCCAGATCCTTAACCCACTGAGTGAGGCCAGGGATAGAACCCAAGTCCTCATGGATACTGGTCAGGTTTGTTACTGCTATGCCACCATGGGATCTCCTTTTATTTTAATATATTAAATATGGTTATTTTAAAGACTATGATCAAGGGGTCCTTCTAGGTGAGTTTCTGCTAATCTCTTGTTTTGCTGGTTGTTGCACGTGTACCTTGCTTCCTGTGTAATTTAAATTTTTTTTCTGTTATCTGCTTATTTTCTGTGGGATTTCATTAGTGGGAATTCTTGGAGAACTGGGGTGAAAATGGGGAAAGGGTGTGAGTTTCTTTTTGTCTACAGAGTGGTATGGGGAATCTAAAGTAATCACTCTAAGGTAAAAATAGCTGTTTGCTGAGGGTTTTCAGACCACTCAGGTAATGTGAATTGAGGCTGCACACCCCCGTGAGGGCTGGTGTATAGTCCATACTTCCAGTACAGTATTTTTCTCCTCTAGTCAGCCTCCAGGGTTTGATATAGTCAGTTTTCTGTCTTATCGAGGGGGCTGAGGGTTTTTCTTTTTCTTTTCCTTTTTTTGGACACACCTGCATATATGGAAGTTCCTGGATCAGGTATTAAATGTGAGCCACAACTGTGACCCCCTGAGCTGCAGCTGTGGCAATGCCAGGTCCTTTAACCCACTGTGCTGGGGGGTTGGCGGTGGAGCGGCGATTCAACCTGCGCCTCTGGAGTGATCAGAGCCACTGCAGTCGGATTCTTAACCCTCTGTGCCACGGAGGGAACTTTTTAATTTACTCTCATCACTATTTTCTAAAAAGATTTTTAAACTGTTTTTTCCAGGATAATAAGTTGTTTCATTGGGAGAGTAGACCTAGGTACCTAGTCTGCCTGCTGTGTTACTAGAAGAAATGCTGTGATTCCTTTTTTCCTTGTTTTTGTTTGTGTTTTTGGCCATGCCCATGACGTGTGGAAATTCCCTGGCCAAGGATTGAACCCCAGCCACAGCAGTGACCTGGGCTACGGCAGTGACAATGCTGGATCTTTAGTCTGTTGAGCCACCAGGGAACTCCTTTTTTCTTTTAAGCATCAGATTCATCAGCATTTTTTTGACTCTGCCTGTGAGCAGTGTGCCCGGGGCAGCTGTATGACTGGGATATCCAGGGTAACAGGGTCATTGTAGGCTGCTATTTCAAAGAGAAGCTCTTGGAGTTCCCGTTCTGGCTCAGAGGAAACCAACTTGACTAATATCCCATCCCTGGCCTTGCTCAGTGGGTTAAGGATCCGGTGTTGCTGTGAGCTGTGGTGTAGGTCGCAGGCACGGCTCAGATCCTACGTTGCTGTGACTGTGGTCTAGGTCGGCAGCTACAGCTCCTGTTCGACTCCTAGCTTGGGAACTTCCCATGTGCTACAAGTGTGGCCCTAAAAAGCAAGCAAGCAAACAAAAAGCAGCTCCTTTTTTGGCTCCTATAGCCTAATTTTATGGTAACTGGTGTTATTGTGCTCACATTTTCCAATTTTTCGAAGAGATATTCAAGGTATAGACTACTTAGAGGACTAACTGGGTGGTGAAGAAAGGTAAAGGGAGAGAGGCGGGAGGCCTACAGCTGAAATGATAGAAGCCACTTATTGCCAAAGGGTATGAGCTAGAGAGCTGGAAAAGAGGGCTCTCTAGTTTCAGCCACATTACACTGTAGAGCTGGTAAACTCTGTGGGCCCATAAAATCCTTTCCATTAGTCAGGGTGCTCTGTGCTTTTGTTCTTGACTGCTGCTGTTCTTAGAGCTGTTGGTTGGCTCGAATGTCTCAGTTTCCTTTTAGAAGGCAGATTGTCATATATTTAGGAATTTATTTACTGTAATTGGAGGTTTCTGGCTTTTCTAGTCCCCTCTTCAGATGTAAGACTCCCATCTTGAAGCTTATTTCAGAAAATGCCCATGTGATCCCTTGCCCCAAGTGCCAACAGCAGATGCAGCAATTGACACGCTGCAGGGAATTTCCAACTGCTGGGCAGGTTTCTGAAATCCAGACACGTGCTGTTCACACTTTGGCTTCTGAAGCAAGGATCAGCGGTTGAAAGATGGGAGGGGTTGGCGGGCGACTGGAGGGAGAAAGAGCTTATGCCTGCCCAGGGCTTAAGGCTGTGTCAGCTTTCTTCATCCCTCCTCCAGCTGGCGTTGGCAGGGTAGAGTAAATCACTGTAGAGTGGTTATGAGCTGAACTCACTGGGGGCTTCTCTAAGGCACACCTGTGACGTCATCCTGTTATCACTACTTGTTCTGCATAACCTCTTTTCACCTCTCCCCTGAGAGAGGGTGATGCCCAAAACTCATGTCAGGGCAGTGAGCAGAGAGAGATGTTTGGTAATCATTATTTTGAGATGCCTGCTAAGGACACAATTGCAGCCCATTGACACATTCTTTAAGACTTCAACCTGGAAGAGAAAATCCTCTTTGTAAACATGGCCTGATACTCCTGTGTGAGCAAAACTTTTTAAATATGAAGAGAGAGATAATCCAGAAAGACTTACTCCTTTGATCTTTCTTGTTCCCCCATCTCCCTCTACCCCTAACACACACACACACACTCTCTCACTAGCCAACACGATTGCCTCTAGCTGCTAAGACACACACACACACACACACTCACACTCACACTCACACTCTCTCTCTCCCTCTCCCTCTCTCTCTCTCTCTGTCTCTCTCTCTGCTGTCTATGTAGTTCTGATTCTTTTAAAAACCTCAGATTGGGAGTTCCTGTTGTGGCTCAGTGGAAACGAGCCCAACTAGTATCCAGCGGATGTGGGTTCAATCCCTGGCCCCACTCAGTGCATTAAGGATCTGGTGCTGCTGTGAGGTGTGGTGTAGGTTGCAGACTGCTCAGATCTGGCATTGCTGTGGCTGTGGTGCAGGCTGGCAGCTGTAGCTCCAATTCATCCCCTAGCCTGGGAACGTCCATATGCCCCACCTTCGGCCTTAAAAAAAAAAAAAAAGGAAAGAAACATTAGATCATGTCTCCATCTTTATTTTATTTTATTTTATTTTATTTTTTTTTGCCTTTTGTCATTTTAGGGCCGCACCTGCGGCATGTGGAGGTTCCCAGGCTAGGGGTCTAATCGGAGCTGTAGCTGCCGGCCTACGCCAGAGCCACAGCAACGCAGGATCCGAGCCGCGTCTGCGACCTACACCACAGCTCACGGCAACGCCGGATCGTTAACCCACTGAGCAAGGCCAGGGATC
>PVHT020000004.1:805444-865408 GCA_004024745.2 Catagonus wagneri
TTTCTTTCTTTCTTTTTTTTTTAATTTTTATTTTTTGCTTTTTAGGGCCGTACCTGCAGCATGTGGAAGCTCCCAGGCTAGGGGTCAAATTGGAGCTACAGCTGCCAGCCTACACCACAGCTTCAGCAACTCCAGATCCAAGCCGTATCTGCAGCCTACACTGCAGCTCACAGCAATGCCAGATCCTTAACCCACTGACACTGAGTGTGGCCAGGGATCAGACTTGCATCCTCATGGATACTAGTCACATTTGTTACTGTTGAGCCACAACAGGAACTGCCACTCTGGCCTTCTTGCAGGTCCTGTGGTAAGCCAGAGCTTCTCCCACCTCTGGGCCTTTGCATTAAGGGTTTGCTCTACTTGGAAATTCTCTTCCTCCAGCTATCTGCATGTCATATATCTCATCTCCTGTAAGTCTTTGCTTATATGATACCTCTGTATGGCCCAGTCTATCTTATTAACAAGGTACAGCATGCAGAGTTTACCCAGGCCAGGAATGACCTAAGCCATAGCAGTGAAAACACTGGATCCTTAACCTGCTGAGCCACCAGGGAGCTCCCCACCCTGTTCTCCTGATCTGCCCTATCCTACTCTACTTTTTCATAGCACTTACATTCTAAATACTAGATAACTTATTTTTTTGCATCTCTTTATTATTTGTTTTCCTTTACTACTCTTCTGCAAGATTGTAAGCTCCCTCCAGACAGGGATCCGTGACCTGTTTTAGTCACCGATGTATTGTGAGCGTCTAGAACAGTGCTTAGTGTGCCGTTAAGTTCCCAATAAGCAAGTTTTGAGTTCAAGTCAAGGATAAAGTTTGTCAGCAAGTCAGGCTAGACACTGAAAGTTGAGTGGCAAGGCCAGGAGGCATCTGCTATTTGAGCCATTGCTCATAATCTTACTATCTTTCCTTGTTTTTTGTTAAGGTGACACTTCTAAAAATATAATTTCCAAATGCATGTTTTGTATTCTGCATTAAAGTAAAATACGTTAAATGTGCCTTGGTATTTATTG
This sequence comes from Catagonus wagneri, assembly GCA_004024745.2. Classification (NCBI taxonomy): domain Eukaryota; kingdom Metazoa; phylum Chordata; class Mammalia; order Artiodactyla; family Tayassuidae; genus Catagonus; species Catagonus wagneri. The sequence goes on from PVHT020000004.1 coordinate 806,459, forward strand.
TTTTGTTTTGTTTCTCTTTAGGGCTGTACCAGAGGCATATGGAAGTTCCCAGGCTACAGGTTGAATTAAAGCTACACCTGCCAGCCTATATCACAACCATAGCAACACGGGATCCTTAGCCCACTAAGTGAGGCCAGGGGTCGAACCCACATCCTCATGGATCCTAGTGGGGTTCCTTAACCACTGAGCCACAAAGGGAACTCTGGTTTTATTGTTAATACTGGAATCAGTGTCTTCAGGGCTCCAGAAAGCAAAATTTCTTTGAATATAGCATGAATTCTATTATTTTTCTTCCCCCTAAACCTTTATTTATTTTCTGTCCTTTCTTCCTGCTCCTAAATATTCTTTTATTTCTCCCTCTCTACTCATTTACCATATTTTCTTTTTCCTTTTTCTTTCTTTTTTTTTTTAAAAGGCTATACCTGCCGCAAATGGAAGTTCCCAGACTACTTGGATCAGAGCTGCAGCTGCCAGCCTACACGATCAGTGCTAGTTCCTTAACCCACTGAGCAAGGCCAGGGATCAACCCTGCATCCTCATGGATACTAGTTGGGCTCGGTACGGCTAAACCACAACAGGAACTCGCCATTTACTGTATTTTCACTCTCACTTTACTGAAGCAACTCTATCCTATTTTAGGTAAGCTAAATGATTTTTTAAAAAAGATTTAACCTTTTGGGGTTTTTTGAGTACTAAGAAAAAGAAAGAATAAAAGAAAAAAGGTGGTGGAGTTCCTGTCGTGGCACAGTGGAAACAAATCCGACTAGTATCCGTGATGATGTGCGTTCAATCCCTGGCTTTACTCGGATTGGGGATCCGGCTTTGCAGTGACTGGTGGTGTAGGTCGCAGATGCGGCTTGGATCTGGTGTTGCTGTGGCTGTGGTGTAAGCACTGGCAGCTATAGCTCCAGTTCAGCCCCTAGCCTGGGAACTTCCATATGCTGCAGGTACAGCCCTAAAAAGTAAAAAGAAACCACCTGTAAACCAACTTCCCAGAAATGCTATTCCTTCCTATATGTATGTATGTGTGAATACTTAAGGCTAATTTTTTTACACAGTTGAAAGTACACTGAGTATATTGGAGTTCCCGTTGTGGCTCAGCAGAAATGAATCCGACTAGGAACTATGAGGTTGTGGGTTCAGTCCCTGGCCTTGCTCAGCGGGTTAAGGATCTGGCGTTGCCGTGAGCTGTGGTGTAGGTTGCAAACACGGCTTGGATTTGGCGTTCCTGTGGCTGTGGTATAGGCTGGTAGCTGTAGCTCCAATTCAGCCCCTAGCCTGGGAACCTCCACATGCCATGGGTGCGGCCCTAAAAACAACCAAAGACAAAAAAAAAAAAGTACACTGGATATAAAATGTTTGATTCTACTGTTTTCATTTATTATAAGTATTCAGTTATAAAATCCTTTGTAAACATGTTTAAATGGCTGAATAATGTCCTCTTGTAAATATGTTAACATTCATGTAATCCTTACCGTTCTGCACATTTTTTCCACTTTTGTATTATTATAAATAATGCTGTAATTAACAACTTCATAACATTAAAGTATTGCCTGCTTTTCATGTTGTTTTATTAGAATATATTTTTAGGTGCTAACCTTCTGGGGTTAAAAGGTTTGAAGTCTTTTAACGCTTTTGATACATGGTGCTGGATTGCTTTCTTTCTTTCCTTTTTTTTTAATTGGATTGCTTTCTTAAGAAGCTGAGCCAGCTTACACTCTTGGCAGCAGTGTTTGAGAATGCCCGGTGATCACCTCTGCTAGCACTGAGCATTGTTAATGTTTTATAGTCCTTGGGTCATAAATTTGTTGAATAAATGATAAAAGAAAACCTATCATTTATTTATTTTTATATTTATTTCTTCAGTGGCTGCAGTTGCAGCATATGAAAGTTTCCCCAACCAGGGATTGAATCCGAGCCACAGTTGTGACCTATGCCACAGCCGCAGCAACACTGGATCTTTAATCCACTGCACTGGGCCAGGGATTGAACCTATGCCTCTGCAGAGACCTGAGCTGCTGCAGCAGATTCCCAACCTACGGTGCCACAGTGGGAACTCCTATCTTTATTTTTTTAAAAAAGACTTTATTTTTTTACAGAAGTTTTAGATTCATAGCAAAACTGTGTTGAAAGGAGTTCCCGTAGTGGTGCAACAGTAACGAGTCCGACTAGGACCCATGAGGCATCGCTCAGTGGGTTAACGATCCAGCGTTGCCATGAAATGTGGTGTCGGTTGCAGATGCGGCTTGGATATGGTGTTGCTGTGGCTGTGGTGTAGGCCGGCCGGAACAGCTCCGATTAGACCCCCTAGCCTGGGAACCTCCATATGCCGCAGGTGTGGCCCTGAGAAGACAAAAGAAAAAAAAAAGTTGAGTTGAAAGTATAGAGTGTACCCATATTATCTCCTGCCCCCAAACATATGCAACCTGCCCTGCTGTCAACATCCAGAATGAGAGTGATTCATCTGTCACAAATGATGAATGTAATCATCATTATCACCTAATGTCCGTAATTTACCTTAGGGTTCACTCTTGGTGTTGAAGGTTTTGTGGGTTTTGACAAATGTATGTTTCTGCCATTATAGTATCATACATGCTCTAAACCTCTGTGCCCTGCCTGGTCATCCCTGCCTACCTCCTACTAATCCTTGGCAACCACTGATTTTTTACTGTCTCTGTCATTTTGCCTTTTCCAGAATGTCAGAGTTAGAATAATACTGTGTGTGAACCTTTTTCAGATTGGCTTCTTTCACTTAGTCATATGCATCTAAGTTTCTTCCACGTCTTTTCATGGCTTGCTAGCTCATTTTAAAGTTTTAGGAGTTCCCATCGAGGCTCACTGGAAACGAATCTGACTAGTATCCATGAGGACATAGGTTCAGTCTCTGGGCTCGCTCAGTGGGTTAAGGATCCGGTGTTGTCATGAACTGTGGTATATATAGGTCGCAGACAAGGCTCGGATCTGGTGTTGCTGTGGCTGTGGCGTCGGCCAGCGGCTCTAGCTCCAATTTGACCCCTAACCTGGGAACCTCCATATGCTGTGGGTGCGGCCCTAAGAAGACGGCCCCCAAATTTGTTTTAAATTTTAATTAATTTATTGACTGCACCCATAGCATGTGGAAGTTCCTAGGCCAGGGAATTGAACCTGTGCATCAGCAGCAACCCAAGCCACTGTAGTGACAATGCCGATCTTTTAACTTGCTGTGCCATGGAATTCCTCCTTTATTTGGTACTGAGTGGTATTCCATTGTCTGAATATACCGCAGTTGATTTATCCGTTAACCTAGCAAGGGATATCTTGGTTGCTTCTAAATTTTGTCAGTTATGAATAAAGCAGCTGTAAACATCTGTGTGCAGGTTTTTGTGTGGACATAAATTTTCAGCTCATTTGAGTAAATACCAAGAATTTTGACTGCTAGATAATATGGTAAGTCTATGTTTAGTTTTGTAGGAAACTGCCAAACTGTTTTCTAACCTATCCTCTTTTCAATTTAATTTCTTTGGTTATTAGTGAGAGTGGACGGTGGGTTTTTTTTGTTTTTTTTTAATCCATTTTCCTCTTTTTTTTTTTTAGGGCCACACTTGTAACATATGGGAAGTTCCCAGGCTAGGGCTCGAATTGGAACTCTAGCTGCCAGCCTACACCACAGCCGCAGCAACGCAGGGTCTGAGCTGAGTCTGTGACCTACACCACAGCTCACACAGATCCTTAACCCACTGAGTGAGGCCGGGGATCGAACCCAAGTCCTCATGGATACTATTGGGCTCAGGATACTAGTTGGGCTCGTTACCGCTGAACCACAATGGGAACTTCATTTTTCCTCTTTTTTTTTCCTTCTTTTTCGGCTGCCCCATAGCATATGGAGTTCATGGGCCAGGGATTGGATTCAAGCCCCAGCTGTGATCTGTGCTGCAGTTGCGGCAACACTGGCTCCTTTAACACACTGGGCAGGGGTGGAACCCGTGCTTCCACGGTGACCGGAGCCACTGCAGTCAGACTCTTAACCTGTTATGCCACGGCAGGAGCTCCTTCCTTTGTTTTATTAACCAAGTTTAATCCTGTGTGGTCTTGTTCGCTGCTCGTTTTTCTATTCCAGCCTAATATTTTTCATATCAATTTATTTGAGCCTTTATACATAGTAAATATAGCAAGTCCTTTCTATATTCACTGGTGATTTTTCTTGTTTGTATTTGATTTTTAATTATGTTTATGGGTTTTTATTGTACAAAAGCTGTAAATTTTTACATAGTTAAAAATGTCATTCTTTTTCCTTTATGATTTATTTTATTGCTCTTAAGCTTAAGAAGATCTTTCCATTGGAGAAGTTTTTAACTAGCTCCGGAAATATATTTTTATTTCCATCAGGTGGAGGGAATTCTAGCTACATTTGTAGTTTCATTCAGTTGAGTAAGAGATGTGAGGAACCGTATGTGCTTAATTAAATAATGTGACATGTTGTGAGAGTAAATCTTTTGCATCAGATATAAAAGTTCCCAAACAGCAGATCATCGTGTTTTTATACATTATTTGGGGTGAGATAAGGTTGGAGTCATCGGGGACTGCGTTGTCGGAGTCAGACCTTCCACCTCACCTTAGGTGACTACTTGCCGGCTGGAAATGGCTCAGACTGGGAGAGTTAGCGTGGGTGTGTAGGTGAGTAGTGTGTTGTCTTGTCATTTCAGGGAGGAAAGAATATTGTTGCCTTTTGTGACTGTCCTGTTTTTCACTAACGAATGCATCTGTGGGTGTGTAGCACAAGTACTAAGGGAGTACCATCTTTATTTTGGAGTAAAAACTCTTAGAGTAAAACCATCTGTTGAATTGAATTGCACGGGGGTCAGGCTGTGTCAGTGAAGGCCCACAAGCCACCAGCACATGGTTCCAGACTTAGCTAGAGACATTTGGATACAGATGTTGCTTATTATAATCTCTGACGGCCCTTTTCACTGGCTAGTCTTGGCTTTGGAAGCACTGTGGAAGGTGCAGTCAGGGCAGCATCTCTGCTGAGTGAGTCAGAGCACCTGACGCGTCTAGGGCTCTGGGATGTGCAGAAATAGGGTAGAGGAGCATGAAGTATCTTTGAAATGTCTTTGCTTTAAGGAACTCAGAGTTATAGGGATGGAACAGGTGTATGCTGCCAAGTATGGGGAGTCAGACCATCACATTTCTGTTTTCTGGGTTACTGACTCTTAGGTGTGGGGTTGGCTACCAAAAATGTGATCTCTCCTTTCTCTGAAGGCCATATAGTCTCATGAGTATGAACTTTGCACTTGATCACCTTTTTGTAAAATAATACGTTATACATACATTTAGGGAAAAAGACTGATGGATATACATCAAAACTTAATCGTGATTCTCTAAGATGGTAGAATTATAGGTGTTCTTAATTTTCTGTCTTTGTTTTCTCTATATTTTTTTAGTTTTCTGTAACGATCACAGTGTTTTTGTAATAAGATACATTCTTTTAGAAATTGTAATGACGGAGTTCCCATTGCGGCTCAGTGGTTAATGAATCCGACTAGGAACCATGAGGTTGTGGGTTCGATCTCTGGCATCGCTAAGTGGGTTAAGGATCTGGCGTTGCTGTGAGCTGTGGTGTAGGTTGCAGATGCGGCTCAGATCCTGCATGGCTGTGGCTGTGGTGTTAGGCCAGCGGCTGTAGCTCCTGTTAGACCCCTAGCCTGGGAACCTCCATATGCCGCGAGTGCGGCCCTAGAAAAGGAAAAAAGACAAAAAAAAGAAAGAAAGAAAGAAATTGTAATGACAAAAAAGTTGTAATTAAAACTAGTTCTGATTGTTTCTTGCTGTATCATGCAAATTAATTATCTGCTTCTAAATGTTTCTGTATCTAGTACCTTGTACACAGAAGACGTTTAATAAATATTTTTTAATTAAATCTTCTCATTATATGTTCACCGCTGATTGCCAGTATTTCTCTCCTTCTCTTAAGGGAAGATTCTGTTTCCTCTCTTGAACTTGAAGTTCAAACAAAGCACCTTTGGTTTTGAGGGTTTACTGTTTTGTTCTTTTCTTTTCTTTCTCTCTTTTCTTTTCTTTTCTTTTTTCTTTTTTTTTTTGACATCGCTGATTGTTCTTTCTTCTTTCATTCCAGAAGAACCAATAACCTAATAGGCCAACTAGAGAATGTTCAGCTATTCTAAAAAATGTGGTTATTTTCGCTTCAGAAAATACATAGATCCCTCAGCTAGAGTATGTACTCCATGAGAACAAGGGAAGACTGCATGATATTTTATAAAATCACTGACAGTGTTCAAGGCTGACTTCAAAATTAGGTACTTAATAATGATTGATTGACTTATCAGTGCTGGGATTGTATAAAATGAATTTAGGCCTGTAAGAAATTAACAGACTCAGTTTAAAAAAAAAAAAGAAAACTTTGTCTTTCTTGCAGTCAAGTAATTGTGCCTGGTAAAATGCTAATTTTTTTTAATATTTTTTTTTTTTTGCATTATAGCTGGTTTACAGATTTCTGTCAGATTTTCCAACTGCACCGTGTGGTGACCCGGTTACATGTACATACATGGATTCGTCACATGTGATTAGATATAGTTCCCCGTGCTATACAGGTGGATCTCCTTGCTTTTCCATCATTAAAGCACTAGTTATCCCCATTCTCTCCCACCCCTCCCCTACCCCCTCCCCTGCCCCCTTGGCAACCACAAGTCTGTTCCCCAAGTTCATGATTTTCTTTTCTGTTGAGATGTTCATTTGTGCAGTGTTTTAGACTCTAGTTATAAGAGATTTCATATGGCATCTGTCTTTCTCCTTCTGACTTGCTTCACTCAGTATGAGCGTTTCTAATTCCATCCATGTTGCTGCGAATGACATTATTTTATCCTTTTTTATGGCTGAATAGTATTCCATCGTGTATATATACCACATCTTCCTAATCCAGTCATCTGTCGATGGACATTTGGGTTGTGTCCATGTCTTGGCTATTGTGAATAGTGCTGCAGTGAACATGTGTTTGCAAGTGTCTTTCTCCAGGAAATTTTTGTCTGGATATATGCCCACGAGTGGAATTGCTGGGTCATATGGTAGTTCTGTGTAGAGTTTTCTAAGGAACCTCCACACTGTCTTCCATAGTGGTTGCACCAGCTTACATTCCCACCAACAGTGCAGGAGGGTTCCCTTTTCTCCACACCCCCTCCAGCATTTGTTGTTTGTGGACTTGTTAATGATGGCCATTCTGACTGGTGTGAGGTGGTATCTCATGGTAGTTTTGATTTGCATTTCTCTAATCATCAATGATGTTGAGCAAAAAATGCTAATGTTTTTAAAACTTTCTTTTAGGACAACCTTAGGCAAGTTCCATGGCGATAAAGCCATCAAGTGCTCACTTTGAGATGGTAATGCTACAGTAGACCGCTTTGAGAAACCAGGAGTAAAATCTTGGACACACTTCTCCCCTTTTTTTCTTAGCTCCAGAGTATAGAGGCTTCTCCCTCTGAAGACATGAGGAAAAGCCAGTGTTATAAAGACATTCTTGTTAACTAACTAATGCTCCTTAGCCCACAGATGATGTTCCTTTCCAAGGGAGACAGGGCAACTCATCAGCCATCATGGTACCTGCTGTCGATTCCCCCTTGCTCTGAGGTCCTTAAAGGCGAAGAGAGTCCTGTTGGGAAGTGGTTGAAATGCCTCCACATATGTGTGCTATTTCTTTAAAAGAAAGTCGAGCGGAAGTGATGCTGTAGGGAACATCTGCACTCGGGGCTGAGTGCAGAGCGAGATGCACCGCAGCTGGTGTAAGGCCCTGGCAGGCTGAGGCGCTGCTGTCTGTTGGGGTTTACTTCTGTCTACATTGAAACATGGCTTTGGGAGGGGGTTGGTGGCCTGCTGCCAGCCTCAGTTAGCCTGCCCTTCTCTTTCCTCTTTCCTCCTCACCCTCCCAACCCCCCCCCAACTCCCCTCCCTCATGCTTTAAAGTCACATTTCCAGGCCAGACGTAGAATTAATCTCTGGGCACTTCACATTGCTGGCAGCTGAAAGCAGGATGTGGGATCTTTTTTCTCTCTCTCTCTCTCTCTTTCTGCGTCTTGGCTGACTTTTTTACCTCTCGAAGAATTTGGAAGGCCGTGAGATCCCCCCCCCTCCAAGTACTGTGGAGTTTTTCAGCACACTGATCACCCTGCTGTGGCTTCACCCTAATAGACTTCATATGTTGATGCAGTTGACATCAGTATCAAACTATTTTACATGTGATCTGGTGTATTTCCTGAGGAAATCTGCAAGATATTTATTAAGAACTAATAAAATAAACCTCTCCATGAGTTTTTAGGTAGTTTTCAATTTTTCATGTCTCTCTCGTTTCCTCTTATCAATGAGTTGCTATTTTCTCTCTCTACTCTGACCATCACGAAAAGGAAACAAAAATAAATGTTTTAAACTGTTCCTGAAGGGACAGAGAGAGAATAGTTCTGCCATGATGTATCAGCCGGAGCTGTATTTTTAGTGCAGCATTGTAGAAACTAAAAATATCCTGTTATAGTGGATCCTTTTTATAGGTCTGTGTGTGTGTGTGTGTGTGTGTGTATTTATAATGTTGTACGCATAAGTGCCTTTGTGCATCGGCAGCCGCTCTTCCCATTACAGCTGGACTCCATTAGTCCTTGAAAATTAATGTAATCCCAGTTAAGAAAAAAATTAATTACTCTACCAGAGCTGCATTTTATCCAAAGCTAGTGTTAGCTCCCTAGCTGGCAGCCTCGTTTGAGAGGCTCCAGGGGCCCATGGAGCTGTGGCTTTGGTATCACAGCACGTGCTGCTGGGTTTTTCCCATTGAGATCATTCCTCAGTCCTTTAGGGTCAGTCATGTGACATGCAGAGAGTCGCTGCAGACCCTCCACCTCAGTGAAATGCCAGGTTCCAGTCTGGTCATCCCCAAAAGGCGTGTCGGTCCCCGGCTTAACTCACATGCCATAGTTGGTTTTCTTATCAGAGTTCTTTGAAAAAGAGATTCTTTGGCAGCGGTTGATTTTTAGTGTTCCCTGGAGGAGAAATACTGTTTACCAAAGTCCCAGAGATGCACAGGATTTGTCTAGGAGGGCTCATCATGGACAATTAAGAACGACAATCATGTTTTGTCCTTACTTTTTTGTCTAAGGTTGGATTAGTTTGTTTAATACACACCTTTGTTATAAATGAGTGTGTCAGAGTTGACTGCTGGTTTCTAGTCAGACTTCTCAGCACCAGCGCTGGATGAGGGGCCGATTGGCTCAGCGTGTGAGGAACGTTTCCAGCTTTGTAATCAGTGTTCTGGGATGAGGTGCAGGGCACAGCCCAGAAGTTGTTGCAGTCGGCTTCGCCTTCACGGTACAGCTCTTGTGCAATTGCCCACATTTGTTGTTGTTGTTTTGTGTGTTTTTCTTCTATGGGGGCCTGGATGGGGGTGGGAGGGTAGAGAGGGCTAGGTGGGAAGGATGGTTGTTTGTTCCCGTACTGGTCAGACTCTCCCGGCTCTCTGCTGAGAGCCCAGCCAGGATCCATCTGTCTTGGACTGCAGTTCTCTTTTTCTGCTGAGCTGGGGCGTGGGCAGCCCAGGCTTGTGTAACTCGTGACAGGCCTCCCCAAATGCCATGATGGCGTGGGTCCTCGCAGTGCTGTTCAGAACACAAACAGGGTTAGTGCCCTTTTGTTTCTCTCTGGGCATGGGCTCTGAGGCTCGTCTGTGGCCCTCATACCCTCTTCCTCCGGTGACTCTAGGTCCTCCCCCGGGGCCCTCTCCCCCTCATCCCCTAGCTGACAACTGGTTGAGCCCTCTGCTTCCTGTACTTGATCCCTAGGCAGTGTAGTTCGGTAAAAGTAGTAATTAGGCCTTTTGCAAATTTATTTTATTAGTGAAGAGGGTTGGTAGGTAATGGGCTGTAATGCTAACACAGCCAGTTTGGAGATTAATAAAAAATTTAAAAAGAGCAGTTTTTACCAGAGGCAGTGGGCCTGTTATTTTGAGTTCTCGGCTGAGCCGAAATCAGAGCAGCGTGGGACTCGTGGCAGCCTGGGCTGCTGGGAGGATGCAGAGCCGCGTTCCTTGTTGTTACAGTCTGTGCAGTGCCCGTCCTTGAGGGTGTTTTACGCTGGCATTGGAAAAAAGGAAACCTTGTTTTCCAAGAACTCTGCTCTCTCTCAGCTTGATAAGCATTTAAAAATAAAAGCTGCACAATTGGAATTGGCAGTGCATCCTCATTCTTTTGTCTCTGTGTTTATTTTTTTCCCTCATCCCTCAACATGTGTGCTACAGCCCATGGTTATTACACCCTCAAGAATGATGGCCTGGAACTCAGCAAACTTGCACCAAGGTCTGCCCGCCCTCCACTCGCTGTTTGAAGCTGGCTGAGGCATCGGGGCCCAGCACCGAGGGGCCTGGTGGATCAGCCTCAGCAGCTCCATCTGTGGCACATTTCCCTTTTCCCCTGAAGCTGCTGCCTGGAATTTTTAGCTTCTCCAGAATCCTGATTGTCAGCCCAATCTTTCTTGTTAGTTTTTGCAGTTAACTTAATTGATTTGTTTACCTCTCCATTGGAGGCTCTCAAAAAGAAAGTGCTTTGGCACTCATCAGGAGTAGTCCTGGCTTTTTAAAAAGTTTCTTCTGAGCTGAAATTGTATCATACCAACCCAGGGAGAAGAAAAACTGCTGTGGCTTAGGCTAGGGTGCCGTTAAGTCCTGGTTTGCCCAGGGATAGTCTCTGTGTATGAGTTACTAATGGCATACCCATTCATGCTCACAAGTGTCCCGGTTTAGGAGATAGATCTCAGCATTACCTTTACTTAGAGGATTTGGAAAAAGACAAGAAAACAAAACAACTCACTCACTCACTCCAAACTGTTAATTCTTTGTCTAGAAATGTAATGGCTTGTAAGTCCTTGCCAAACCCTGCCCTAAGCATTGCATGCAGATTCCACTGGAGTCATGCACATGTGACCTCAGAAAGAATTGCCGTATCTCTGGCTCTATGAGCGAGGACTGGCCTTCCTCCTGGAGCAGGTCCTGGTAAAGCCAGCTTTGAAACACCATGTCACTTGTTTTAGCATTTCTGGTTATCTCTGCCTCGCTGGTTGAGTCAGAACCTGGAGTTAGTTTTTGGTGGGGTGTGGTTTCAGGTCTTCAGGCTTCCCTGTTGATGCCTGTGAACGGCTGGTGCCTGATGTAACTGAATAGGGTGTTACTTCAGGTTAGTAGTCCTTGTTTTTGCTTGGCTGGTTGGGCTGAACCTGGTATTACCGTTTCCCAAAGAATATTTTTGGTTTGAAAACTGAGGGTCAGCAGTTCGCAAGTGCCAAACTTGAAGCCAACTCTGTGGTTTGTCTTGTGCCACTGGGCCAGCAGCACTGTAGCCCGGATCGATTGATCTCTGCAGTATGAGACCACGAACAGCAACTGCCAGACAAAACTCCATCTCACCCCACCTCCCTGTCCAACCTGTCTCTCTTCCCAGAGCCCCTTTCTTTTTCCTTGTATGTCTGTCTCACTCTTGGTTATGTATTTCGCGTTTTTGGGTCTATCTTTTTCCATCTCCCTGTCTCTTTCCATAACAGTTTTTAATAATGTTTTAGTTAGTTCCAGCCTTTTCCCTGAATGGATCCCATTGGAAAATGCATTTGAAAGGAAACAGTTATACACTTCCCTTCCTTTGAATCTCTGTTGGCACCTTTTCCAGTGCAGTAAACCATACAACATGTATTTTCAGAATTTCCAAACACAGACACGCTGGCGTTAAATTTATGAAAAAATATTTTATTCAGCTGTACAGTAACGGTGACTTTCAGAAATGCTGATCAGATTTGAAATTGGTGCTGAGTTTTGGAACTCCAACAGGTTTTCAGATCTCTGCGGGAAATGTAGGCATACCAGCTCTTGGGCGCCAGTGATGCCTCGGCCTTTGATTGCAGGTTGGGCAGGAGGAGTCTGGGCAAGAGACGTAGATGTGGGGATCCCCCAAGCCACACCCAGAGGAAAACAGGGAAAGTCAGTGAGTCATTGAGAATATCGCGTAGCTGCGCTGGGGACAGGGGCAGAAGTTAAATTCTGTTTACTCGGGTCTAGGACTGGAGGTCAGAGAACACCTGTTGGTGTGGTATGTCATTTACTTCAGGGTGCTGTGGCTAAGAAGAGTTCATTTCTTTGTATTCGAAGCACTGACAATGTTGCTAGCGTCTATAAGTGATTATCATCACCCTCCTCCCTCCTTATACCTACTGTCCTGTGGCCCCCACCCCCTCCAGTTCTGCCTGTTTAAACGTCTGTGGGTTTGACTGAAGTTTGAATTTGTTCCATAGGGACTGTGATCCTTCTCAAGGATCCCAGCTGTTTGTTCAGAAGATCCCTGGGAATGCTCTTGAAAGAAGCCTTTCAGAAGGAAGTTTCTTCTAAATTTCTTATGCAGCTGAACTCTGTCTTGGCTCACTTAGGTTCATGTATTTGGCCCTTTCAGCTTTTCCTTGCTTACCAGCTTAACCGTGGATCCACTTCAGGGCATACAGATGATTCTGTGCCTGTCACTATAGGGCAGAAGCTGCTGAAGACAACCCCACAAACGCCGAACATCCTGCAGGCCACGTGTCCTACTCAACTTAATAAACAGGGGTTTGTTAAGCACTTGTCGAGTTTCTTCTTAGCTTTTCTGGTAGCATCTGCCTTTGTTGACAGGAGACCTTTCAGAAATGCTCTCAGTGAGCATAACTCCGTATTCTCTCTCTCTGTTCTTCCCTTCTTCTCCACTTGTGTCTTGGGTCTTCCCTTTTTCATCCACACCCTGCAGCACACACTAACAATGTTCACTTGGCCTTCCTTTCTCCAGCCTCTCCTCATTGGTATATCAGAGAATCCCATGGTTTTAACTGCCACCTCTCTGTGGATCTCTCCCAAATCTCTTGCCTGCCCACATCTTTCTCCTGAGCTCTAGCCCACATTTCTGATGTCATCTTGGACATTTTCACCTGGAATTTCAAGGTTATTAAAAGTTGATTCAGTCTATTTCCACGTTGCAAGTCAGATTCCCCAGAAAGCAAACTCTTACGATGGAGATGTGCACCACCAGGAAGTTGGTTGGGGAATGCTCTTGAGGATCAATACCTGAGGGGGTGTGACAGAAGCAGGATGGGGCAAGGGAGAAGTTGAACTGCACTGCGGATGTAACAAAGGCCTTAGCCAGGCCTCTAAGGAGCTCTGGAGCTGCCTAAAGGGGCTATAATCCTTCAGAGTAGTCACATAAGGGGCCAGAGGGTCTGAATCTTTAATACCCTCTCCTGCCCTTCATTCACCAGTCAATGAATGCGAGTTACTCCTGGGAAGGGAAGTGACATTGGGGAAATGCTTTTCTTCATCTGAGAGCAAGTCTGGGAGCAGGATCAGCTGAGATCTGCTGCCAGCACTCCCAGCAGCTGGAAGAATTGAGCGTGTTAGTCCCAGAGGGGATCTGGGTGGTGCAGCAGATCATCCCCCGCCCCACTGGAACTGTTCCTCCTGTGTACAGTATTTCTCTTAATGGTACCAGTGTCCTCCATGTATTCAGACTGTCTCAGCCTCACTGTTTCTGTTTTTATTTTTTTTAATTTAAAAAAAAAAGTTTTTTTGTCTTTTTAAGGCCGCACCTGCAGCAAGCATATGGAGGTTCCCAGGCTAGGGGTCTAATCAGAACTGCAGCTGCCTTGCCTATGCCACAGCCATGCCAGATCCCAGCTACGTGTGCTGCCTATACCGCGGCTTATGGCAACGCTGGCTGCTTAACACACTGAGCAAGGCCAGGGATCGAACCTGCATCCTCTTGGTTACTAGTCAGATTCGTTTCTTGCTGAGCCACGACGGGAACTCCTGTTTCTGTTTTTAAGTTGAGGTATAATTTACATGAAACAATAATGCAGAGATTTTAAGTTTGCAGTTTGATGAGTTTTGACAAATGCCAGCCCCATTTTTTATTCTTTTTTACCCTGTATGTTAGGAGTGTCTGAAAATAACAAAAACCATCTTGAGACAGCTTAAACAAGAAAGGAAATATGTTGCAAGGGACTTGACAAGGATATAGCTAGGCTTATAGAAGGGATTGGAACTAAGAAAGCATTTTTTTGCACTTCTGTTTCCTTCTGCATATTGCTTGCCCCTCTGCACTGCCCTTCTTCCTGGCACACAGTAAATGTTCAGTAAATTGTAGCTTTAGTCATATCATTATTGTATACTGTCTTTTTTTTTTTTTTTTGGTCTTTTTCCCTTATCTAGGGCTACACCCGCGGCATATGGAGGTTCCCAGGCTGGGGGTCTGAACGGAGCTGTAACCAGTGGCCTACACCACAGCCACAGCAACGCGGGATCTGAGCCGCTCCTGCAACCTACACCACAGCTCACGGCAACACCGGATCCTTAACCCACTGAGCAAGGCCAGGGATCGAACCCGCAACCTCATGGTTCCTAGTTGGATTTGTTAACCACTGAGCCACGACGGGAACTCCGTATACTCTCATTTTTTTTTTTTTTTTGTCTTTTTGCCTTATCTAGGGCCGTACCCGCGGTGTATGGAGGTTCCCAGGCTAGGGGTCTAACAGGAGCTGTAGCCGCCGGCCTACACCACAGCCACAGCAACGCGGGATCCGAGCCGCATCTGCAACCTACACCACGGCTCACGGCAACACCGGATCCTTAACCCACTGAGCAAGGCCAGGGATCGAACCTGCAACCTCATGGTTGCTAGTCGGATTCGTTAACCACTGAGCCACGACAGGAACTCCGTATACTCTCATTTTTATAAACAGCTATCTCACCCTTTTAAATGCCTGTATTTTATTGTATCTATGTTCCATAATTTATTTAAGCAGTCCTCTATTTATGGCACTTAGGCTGTTTGCAGTAATAGTAAATTTCCTCATTTGTGTCATTTAACACCTTTATCTCTTAGAATAGTTTTCTCTTTCTTTGATTTTTTGCTAGCTATGGGAATCCTATTAGATTTCAACTCCTTCAGGGTCTAGTTCATGTCTGATTCAATTTTGAAAGTAAAATGCCTAGCGGAGGGCCTTTCATGTAGTAGCTACTTAGTAAATGCTGACTGTGTGGAAGGAAATGAATTGATGCCGCACTTGGTGAGGTACTGCTCAGAACAGATTGTCTCTGATGACCAGGCCTGTGGTGTTTGGGAGTCTGCACTGTAGACCTTGCCCTCATGGGATTCCCAGCCTAGTGGGGGAAGCTTGATAAATTGTAAATCCTACGCTAGAGTGGCTTTGAGCCACCTGCGTGGTGCATGTTGTGGATGGAAATACTTAAGAGTCCAGAGAAAGAAGGCCTATCAGGCAGCACAGTACAGGTTTAATTATGTTGGGTCCTGAAAGAAGGACTTAGGTAATGGAAAGGAATAATGTGGGCTTTGAAGAGTGAGGGTGGGAGAAGGGCCGTTCAAGACCACAGAGGCAGGGTTGCTATTTAATTTCTTCCTGGCCGTTGTCACTCACTTTTGGTGTGGGCCTCTCCCTTTTTTTTTCTTTTTGCTGCATTCATTGCATGCAGCCAGGAATCGAACCCACACCACAGCAGTGACAATGCCAGACCCCCAAGCCACTGAGCCACCAGGGAAGTCTTGGTGTGGGCCCTTTGTCAGAGGCAAGACAGTGCTCTAAAAATAAATCTGTTAGGTCTTTTGAACTAGGCAGAAGCAGGTCAGTTTTTTCCTCCAAGTGGAGGAAATCTCACCAAGAAAATGAAGTTGAGCTGGTGCTTAAAGATCGTTTGGCAGGGGGTGCTAATCCCAGAATTATGGAGCTTTGTTCTCTGTACCAGTGTTCAAATATAAATTTAGCTTTTAAATCTTTTTGCTTTATAACATGCTGTTGTACTTTTTGTTTTGGAAATATCCCAAAAATGTACATAAATTGAATTTTACAGTTTAGACTATTTCCCTTTCATATCTATACATCTGTGTTTATATATAGATATATGTGTATATATATATATATATATTTAATAGCATATATGTTTTAATATGTCATTTGGTCTTCTTAAAATAAGATTCCTTTATAGCATATGTCATGTTATCATTTATCTAAGATTCTTTAAGATTTTAGGATACTTTAGCCTTTCATCATCAATTGCATGTAGTTCTTGCACTTGAGTTTCTCTGACCCTTGGTCCCTCTGTCATAGACTGAATATTGGACAAATACGTTAGACATTGGGAATCTTTCTGCTTAAAGAAACCCTTCCTGGATCCTTTGAAATAAGAATTACCATCTCCTAATTTAGCATTATTTTAATTTAGTTCTAAAGAGTTTCCTAAAGCGTTATAAATCTATCAATATATAAACTATTCCTGTATCTATGTTTTTAGAAAAACAATCTTAGATTGTGATACATAAATATTTTGTCTCACCATACAGATAACTTCAGGGTAGTATTTCTTGGATATCTTTTAATAGTCTGTAGTATAATGCCATGTGTTATAAGGCCTGTTCAAGATTATTGTTCATTTTTCTGACACAGTATCCCTTGCATAGAGTCCATGTTAAGAAAATTATTTTTGAACTCAGCACTGAGAAAAGATTTATTTTTCCTGAGGAACCGATATACTTATTTCTTTCCAATAATGACAACTATACAGTTGTTGGTGTTTCCTTTTCTGCTTTGACTGCCAGGAAAATCAGAGGCAAATTTTAGTTCATTCATGGAAGACTGTTAACCTACCTGATTGACATATTTGTGTTTTCCCTCTTCTTGGTCCTGATTTTCTACAACTACTTTAATAGTATTTCGTTATAGCTGAATTTGCCCTAAGTGGTCACAAATTTTTTGTGGAATGAGGTATAAAAGAATAAATATAAGCAAAAAAGTATAAATCCAGTTTAAAACAATATATATAGATTTCAGTTAATATTGTCAACAAACTAACAAATCAGGCAACTGAATACAAATACTGAAAGGGGATCTCCTTTCTAGAACTTCTAAGTCAGGGGACTAGCTGGTGCCTCAGTGGGTTTCTAGTCACCTTCATTAACTGCTAACTTTCTTACTTTCTTCCTTGGCATAATTGCTTCATTTATCTATTCTATGATTTATCTTTCTCTCTTCCTTCCTTCCTTCCTTCCTTCCTTCCTTCCTTCCTTCCTTCCTTCCTTCCTGTGGCTGCACCTGTGGCATATGGAAGTTCCTGGACTAGGGTTTGAATCAGAGCTGCAGCTTCTGGCCTACGTCACAGCCATAGCAACACTGGATCCAGACTGCATCTGTGACCTACATTGCAGCTTGTGGCAATGCCTGATCCTTAACCCACTGAGTGAGGCCAGGTAGCGAACCCACATCCTCATAGAGAAAACATCGGGTCCTTAAACTGCTGAGCCGCAGTGGGAACTCCTGATCTCTTTTCTACTTTAGAAATACATGTTCCACAGTGGTTGGAGTTGGATAAAATCATTACCTAGTTGATCTAGTTTGAGCACTGATCTTGGATTGTAAAGCTTTGAGGAAATCTTTAGGGTGAATTGCTGGAGCAGAGCAGGATGAATGTGCAGATCTGGACGTTCAAGAGGAAGCCACCCAGGAATTACGTTTTATCATTGACCTCATTCTCCAGTACTGACTCCTCAAGATTTGTGTGATGGCTGTAATCTTTGCATTCTGGAAATATTCTTAGGAGTCCAAGAGATCCTTCCTATCCTGGGTACCTCTCTGCCCTACCTGTCTCAAGAGCTTTTTATTTTTGGCTTTGTTTGCAAACTGTCAGATGTTTCTCTCTCTCTCTCTTTTTTTTTCCTTTTGCTTTTTTTAGGGCTGCAGTCAGTGCATATGGAAGTTCTCAGACTAGAGGTTGAATTGGAGCCGCAGCTGCTGGCCTACACCACAGCCACAGCAACGCCAGATCCAAGCTGCGTCTGTGACCTCACAGCAACACCAGATCCTTAACCCACTGAGTGAGGTCAGGGATCAAACCTGAGTCCTCTTGGATACTAGTCAGGTTTGTTACTGCTGAGCCACAATGGGAACTCCTGTTAAACTCTTAAAATTCCTTCAGGGAGCCATAAAACAAAAATTGATTTAAACTATTAAAATGAAAGTCAGGCACCTCTCTGCTCCTCTGTCTGCCATATCAAAGGAGCTTTCTCTGAATAAGGGTGTCTGCAAGCATTATCTCTCACCAACTTTAATTTGGGCCCAAAGTGTTCCTGAAACATCATACCGAGAAAGGTGGGTTTCAGGCTGTTTGAATCATATCTCTGTCCACTCTGACAGAAGGAAATGTAGCTGTATTAATTCCTTCTCACTGTTACAGCAAAAGCTTCCTTCTAGGTTGGCCAGTGGTCATGCCTCTTAGGAAGCCTCTTTTACTTCTCTTCTCCTCCACAACCTTAAATAACTTCGGACACAAGACACCCCAGATCTCCTAATGGAATTCCACAGAGATTTACTTGCCTGTTACTTGCCACTCCTATCTATTTCTCCTTTGCTTCTTTCAAATGTTGGGAGAGAAGCAAGCTTCCCAAAACCTCTGGCAAGCAATGTAGAGGCAGAAACTCAGTCCTGCAAGATCTGCTTATAACTCCTCCAAGTGAGATGCTGGAATGGCAGATGCTCGTCTGCTGTACCCCATTCCTGAGGGGCTTGGCTGGTGCCAGCATGCCATTCTGCTGGCAGCATCTCTGCTTGCCCAAGAGGGAACATGTATTTGAATAACCCTGGAATCAGGCAGGAGATGATGATGATGATGATGATGATGATGATGATGATGATGATGATTTTTGCTTTTTAGGGCCGCACCTGTGACATATGGAAGTTCCCAGGCTAGGGGTCAAATTGGAGCTGCAGCCACCAGCCTGTGCCACAGCTACAGCAATGCAGAATCTGAGCCGCATCTGTGACCTACACCGTAGCTCACGGCAGTGCCAGCTCCTTAACTCACTGAGTGAGGCCAGGGATCAAATGCCTGCATCCTCATGGATACTAGTTGGGTTTGTTACCACCGAGCCATAACGGGAACTCCAGGCAGGAAATTCTAAGTGGCAAAAATATCAATCCAGAGAGCAGCAAAGGTGGATATTGCCAAAGTATATTTTGATTTGTGGATTGGTTTAATTTTTCCAGGAAATCTATAGGTGTCCCATTTCTAAAATTGCCTTGAATGTTTCCTGGAAAAAGCTAGGTACTCATTTAGAAATGCTTTCATTTTTACTTGTCAAGAGTAGGAATAGTTTTACTGTCTCTGTCTTGCCAAGATGTATTGATAGAGCCCATAGGACCTTTCTTAGCCCTCGAGCTCCATATAGAAAAGGAGGAAAGCCAAGCTGCCCTCTGGAGAGAGCCTAGCACCTTTGGGTATCATTTCCTCACCTTCAGAAGGTAGCGGTTATGTTATAGTGCCATAAAAAGCTTTGCAGTCAACCAGATCAGAGGTTTAAATTCTCTACTCAGCTGTTTATCAGCTGTGCAAGCTTGATAAAGAGAGCTAACTTATCCTCTCTGAGACTTAGTTTTCTTGTCTATAAAGTGGGGGGGTATCAATGTCCGTTTGCAGTGTTTTTCTGAATATCCAGTTAGAAAGTGTATGTTGGTGGGAATACAAATTCATGCAACTACTATGGAAAACAGTATGGAGGTTCTTCAGAAAACTAAAAATAAAGTTGCCCTATGATCCTGCAGTACCACTCCTGTGCATATATCTGGACAAAACTATAATTCAAAAAGATACATGCACCCCCTATTTACAATAGCCAAGACATGGAAACAACCTAAATGTCCATCAACAGATCAATGGATAAAGGTATGGTAAATATATACAATGGAATACTACTCAGCCATAAAAAAGAATGAAATAGTACCATTTGTAGCAACATGAATGGACCCAGAGAGTATCATACTAAGTGAAATAAGTCAGAAAGAGAAAGACAAATACCATATGATATAATTTATGCATGGAATCTAAAATATGACACAAATGGCAGTTCCATTGTAGCTTAGCAGTGACAAACGCGACTAGTATCCGTGAGGACGCGGGTTTGATCCCTGGCCTTACTCAGTGGATTAAGGATCTGGCATTGCCATGAGCTATGGTGTATGTAGGTCATAGAGGTGGCTCGGATCCTTCATTGCTGTGACTGTGGTGTAGGCCAGCGGCTGCAGCTCTGAATTGACCCTTAGCCTGGGATTTATCTAAGAAACAGATTCACAGAGGTAGACAATAGATTTGTGATTGCCGAGGGGTGAGGGATAGGGGAGGGAAGGATTAGGAGTTAGGGATTAGCAGATGCAAACTATTTACATATAGAATGGATAAACAACAAAGTCCCATCATATAGCACAGGGAACTGTACTTGATATCCTATGATAAATCCTAGTGGGAAAGAATATGAAAAAATGTGTACATATGTATAACTGAGTCACTACTATACAGCAGAAATTAATGCCACATTGTAAATCAACTATACTTCAGCAAAATATGTTTTTAAAAGATTGCAAAACACCTTGCTCAGGGCCTTGGTATGTATTAAGCATGAAGTAGATGTCCAGTTTTCTTTATTTAATCAGTCACTAAGTTATGAACTCTTAAAATCTGAGAAAGTTGAGTCAGACCAATGACCTTTCAAATGTCATTCCTCTATTTAAAAAAAAAAACAAAAAACTTGGAGTTCCCGTCGTGGCTCAGTGGTTAACGAATCCAGCTAGGAACCATGAGGTTGTGGGTTCGATCCCTGGCCTTTCTCAGTGGGTTAAGGATCGGCGTTGCCATGAGCTGTGGTGTAGATTACAGATGCAGCTCGGATCCCGTGTTGCTG
This sequence comes from Catagonus wagneri, assembly GCA_004024745.2. NCBI lineage: Eukaryota > Metazoa > Chordata > Mammalia > Artiodactyla > Tayassuidae > Catagonus > Catagonus wagneri. Next base: position 827,221 of record PVHT020000004.1, read on the forward strand.
TGGCTGTGGCGAAGGCCGGCAGCTACAGCTCCTGTTAGACCCCCTAGCCTGGGAACCTCCATATGCTGCGGGTGCGGCCCTAGATAAGGCAAAAAGACAGGAAAAAAAATCTTTTAAAGTTTTATTGAGATACGATTGATGTATTTTATTTATTTATTTATTTATTTTTTGCCTTATCTAGGGCCGCACCCACGGCATATGGAGTCTCCCAGGCTAGGGTTCTAACAGGAGCTGTAGCCGCCGGCCTTTGCCACAGCCACAGCAACGCGGGATCCAAGCCACGTCTGCAACCTACACCACAGCTCACGGCAACGCCGGATCCTTAACCCACTGAGCAAGGCCAGGGATCGAACCCACAACCTCATGGTTCCTAGTCGGATTCGTTAACCACTGAGCCACAGAGGGAACTCCCGATTGATGTATTTTAAACTACACATGTTTAAAATCTACAGATCAGATGAATTTTGACATACATACACATTTGTGAAAGCATCACCACAGTCAAGACAGGGAACATATCCCTCACCCCCAAAAGTGAAAGTTCCTTGCACTCCCTGGTAGCCTGTTCTTCCCTAACCTTCCCCTCCCAATCCCCAGGCAACCACTGAAATGCTTTCCAGTCACTGTAGGTTCATTTGCATTTTCTAGAATTCTGCAGTAAGTTCTCTCCCTCCCTTTGCCATCCCCCTTTTGGCCTGCTTTCTTTTTCTCCACGTTAATGATTTTGACACTCATCTGTGTTGTTGAAAGCTACAGTGATTTGTTCCTTTTGGTTGCCGACTAGTCTTCCATTGTGTGGATATACCACAATTTGTTTATTCCTTTGTCAATGGACATTTGGTTTTGCTTTCCAGTTTTTGGCTGTTATCCATAAAACTGCCATCAACATTACGGTATAAGTCTTTGTGTGAACATACGCTTTCATTTCTCACAGGTAGATGAGTGTTATAGCCGGGTCATTTGGTAACTGTGTATTTTACCCTTTTAAGAAACTCGCTAGAGTTCCCTAGTGGCTCAGTGGGCTATGGATCCAGCATTGTCAGTACTATGACTCTGGTTCCTGCTGTGGCACAGGTTAGATCTGTGGCCCAGGAACTTTCGATGTCATGGATGTGGGCAAAAAAAAAAAAAAAAAAAGGAAGAAGAAGAAAGAAACTTCCCAGCTGTTTTCCAGAGTGGTTATATAATTTTATATTCCCAAAGCAGTGAATGAGAGTTCCAGTTACTCTGCCTCCTCACTGACACTTGTATTCTCTTGTCTTTTTGATTATAGCCTTGCCAGTGAGTATAGAGTTGCTAGTGATTTTGATTTCCCTGGTGATTAATAATGTCAAGCATCTTATCAGAAGTACATGTTCAGCATGTGCTTTTTTTGCCATCTACATAGCTTCTTTGCTTGCTTCTTTGTCTAATTAATTAATTAATTAATTTGTCTTTTGAGGGCCTCTCCCATGGCATATGGAGGTTCTCAGGCTAGGGGTCAAATTGGAGCTGTAGCCACCGGCCTACGCCACAGCCACAGCAATGCCAGATCCGAGCTGTAGCACCACACCTCACGGCAGCGCTGGATCATTAACCCACTGAGCGAGGCCAGGGATCAAACCTGCATCGTCATGGTTACTAGTCAGATTCGTTTCTGGTGAGCCATGATGGGAACTCCTTGTCTTATTAATTTAAAGAGTTCTTTATATAGCCTTGATATGAGTCCTTTGTCATATATATATTTTGGTTTGTTTGTTTCTCGTTTTCTGTCATTTTAGGGCTGTACCTGCGGCATATGGAGGTTCCCAGGCTGGGGGTCTAATTGGAGCTACAGCCGCTGGCCTACGCCACAGCCACAGCAACATGGAATCTGAGCTGCATCTGCAGCCTACACCACAACTCACAGCAACGCCGCATCCTTAACCCACTGCACAAGGCCAGGGATTGAACTGCAACCTCATGGTTCCTGGTCGGATTCGTTTCCACTGTGCCACGATGGGAACTCCTGTCAGATATATATTTTACAACTATTTTCTCCCAGTGAGAAATTTTTCTCTGTGGTTTCTCTTTTCATTTTTATCTTTTAAAGAGCAAGTAGGAGTTCCCATCGTGGTACAGCGGAAACGAATCCAACTAGGAAGCATGAGGTTGTGGGTTCCATCCCTGGCCTTGCTGAGTGGGTTAAGGATCTGGGGTTGCCATGAGCTGTGGTGTAGGTTGCAGAAAAGTCTCGGATCTGATGTTGCTGTAGCTCTGATTAGACCCCAGGCCTGGGAACCTACATATGCCGTGGATGTGGCCCTAAAAAGCAAAAAAAAAAAAAAAAAAAAAGCAAGTATGTTGGCATAACATTGTAAATCAGCTATATTTTAACATTTTTCTGAAGAGCAACTGTGGGGTTCCCACTGTGGTGCAGTGGGTTAAGAATCTGACTGCAGCTGCTCTTGTTTGCTGTGAAGGTATGGGTTTGATCCCCGGCCTGGTGCAGTGGGTTAAAGGAGCCAGTGTTGCGGCAGGTTGCAGCCACGACTCTGATTGAGTCCCTGGTCTGAGAACTTCCATATGCCTCAGATGTAGCCATAAAAAAAAAAAAGGCAAGTGTGTATTTTTTAAAATTTTGAAAAAGTCTATTTTTTTAAGTTTGATCTTTACAGATTTATTGGTCCAGGAGCAGTTTAACATAGTATTGTAGATAATCTGCCAATTAAAAAACAATCTTCTTAATATTCTCTGATTGACAGTCCAAGGCAGCACTGAAAATGCATAAGCACTTTTAATTATGAAGAAAACAGTGCTAGGGCTTATGTGTTAAACAGCTTTTTTTCCCATGACTGCCCTTGTTTGAAGAAGGCACATACCATTGGTTTGAGATTTATACCTTTACTTATTTTTTGAGCAGCAAGAACATGTTTAAACAGCTCACTTAGCTTCTGCAATTCTTCTTGTCATCTTTCTTCACTTTCTCATCACCTTCACTTTGTGCTATTTGACATGGATTTTACTGATCTGATGAGTCACAGCCTTGATGATGAAGTTCTCTTGCTTTATTTACTCCTTATACTTTAGACAGAAGTTCTGTCTTCAGTGAACTTTCTCTTCTCTTTTTCTCATTTTCCTTTTGGCTGCCCTGGCAGTGTCTTGCTCTATCCAGATAAGGAACCCCACATAGCTGGGCATCTCCAGCAGCTCAGGCAAGGCAGCACATGATGAGAACAAGGGGCTGCAGCATCTGTGCAAGGTGTTCTCAACTAATTGAGAAACTGAGAAACTGTCCCCCAAATAGCCCTTTTCTATGTAAAAGAGAAACATTTCTGGAATCCTGTGTCAGATCTTTTTGGATTTTTGGCTTGCTTTTATTTGTTTAGTTGTTTTAAACTTTTCATTTTGAAATAATTATAGATTCACAGGAAGTTATTAAAAAAATATGTACAGAAGGTCCTGTGTATCTTTCATCCCTCTTCCCTAATGTTAGCATCTTTTTTTTTTTTTTGCCTTTTTGTCATTTTAGGTCCTTATCTACGGCATGTGGAGGTTCCCAGGCTAGAGATCTAATCAGAGCTGTAGCCACTGGCCTACACCGCAGCCACAGCAACGCAGGATCCGAGCCGCATCTGCGACCTACACCACAGCTCACGGCAACGCTGGATCGTTAACCCACTGAGCAAGCCTCATGGTTCCTAGTCGGATTCGTTAACCACTGCGCCATGACGGGAACTCCTGTTAGCATCTTATATAACTTTAGGACAGTATGAACACCATGAGATTGACATTGGTGCAATCCACAGACCTTATTCAGATTTCTCCAGTTATACGTGCACTCATGTTCGTGTGTGTGTGTGTGTGTGTGTGTGTAGTTGTATACGGTTTTATCATGTAGGAGTTTCATGTAACTACTTCCACAATCAAGATGCAGAATTGCTCCATCACTACAAATCTCCTTCATGCTACCTTTTAAGCATTATCCCTGCCTCCTTCCATTCCCAAATCATGACCCTTGTTTTCCATCTCTATAATTTCATTATTTCAAGAATATTACATAAATGGGAACATATGGCCTGTAATCTTTTGAAATTGGCTTTTTTGATTCAGGATAATTCCCCAATTATCTGTCCAAGTTATTGCATGTATCACCTGATTATCTGTCCAAGTTATTGCATGTATCAGGAGTTCTTTTCTCTTTGTGACTGAGTAGTAGCCCATAGTATGGCTGTCCCACAGTTTGTGTAACCACTCACCCAGTGAGGAACATTTGGGTTGTTTCCAGTTTTAAGTCATTATGAATGAAGCTGCTATGAACATTTGTGTACAGGTTTTTGTGCAGACATAAGTTTTCATTTCTCTGGAATAAGTGCCCAAGAATATAATTGCGGGGTCTTATCATAAGTGCATTTTTAGCTTTAGAAGGAACTTCCAGACTATTCTTCAGAGTAGTGGTACCATTTTACATTCCAATTAACTCTGTGTGTATGATTCCATTTCTTTGCACCCTCACCAGCTTTTTGGTGGTATTGCTATTTTTTTATTTTAGCCATTCTGATAGATGTTTAGTAATACCTCATTGTAATTTTAACTTTTATTTCTGTAATGTCTAATGATATTGAGTATCTTTTCATGTGTTTATATTTTACCTTTATATCCTTTTTGCTGAAATGTCTGTTCATGTCTTTTGCCCATTTTCTGATTGGATTTGTTTGTTTTCTTACTGGTGAGTTTATGAGAGTTCTTTATATAGAGAGTCTAGATACTAGTCCTTTGTAAGATGTGTAGTTTGCAAATATATTTTCTCAGTCTGTAATTTGCTTTTTCCATCCTCTTACAGAGACATTTTAATTTTTATAAGGTCTAGCATATCTATTTTCCTTTTATAGATTGTGTTTTTGGCACCAAGTCTAAGAATTCTTCATTTATTCCTAGGTCCTAAAGATTTTCTTCTATTTTTTATCTAAAAGTTTTATGGTCTTGTGTTTTGCGTGTAAGTCTTTGACCCATTTTCAGTTAATTTTTGTATGAGCTGTGAGATTTAGGTCAGAGTTTTTTTCCCCTTGTTTGTAGCTGTCTAATTGCTCCAGCAACTATTTGTTGAAAAGCCCATCCTTCTTTGTTTGACTTAACATCAGGATGATGATTCTGCTCACTTTGTTCTTCTGCAAAATTGTTTTAGCTATTCTAGGTCCTTTGCCTTGTCATATAAACTTTAGAGTAAGCTTATCTTTGTGTGCAAAAACTTTGCTTAGTTTCTGATAGTAATTTTTTAAACTTATAAAAATATGTGGGGAGAATTGACATCTCTATGATAGTGATTCTTCCAATCCATGAACATGGTAAGTCTCTCCACTTATTTAGATCATCTTTGACTTCTTTCATCAACATTTTGTAAATTTCAGCCTAGAGATACTATATGTATTTTGTTAGATTTATACCTAAGTATTTCATTTCCTTTGGGAGCATTGTAAATGGTATTGTGTTTTTAATTTCATTTTCTACATACTTATCTCAGAACTTTTTGTGCAGAACAGTGGAGTAGTCTGAGGTTTTCATGTTCATAGTAAAGGAGAGAGGAGGAGTTGGAGTTTGAAACTTGAATCATAGGCATCTGAAAACCAGGTATGGGAACAGTGTAGGTGTAAGAGCAGAGAGACTTGGATTCACATCCCAGCTTTGACACTTAGTGGCTTTGTGACCTTGGGCCTATTTCCTCAAGTGTCAGGAAGAGAGAATAATACCTCCTGTGCAAATCTGTTGTAAAGCTCTGAGATTATACACACACACACACGTATACATATACACATAAATGCTCTGTGCCTAACACAGGTCTCGCTATATCTTGGTTCTTATTTCTGGCCACAGTGGAATCGTCATTTATGATCCACAAATGGAGAGACAAGTGTACCTGCTGTTGAGAGCAGCAGACGTTTTCTTGAACCGCTTCGTGGTGCTAATTTTCATGGATGTGAAATCTTGACAAAGCTCTTGTCCTCAAGGGGCTTATGATTTTGGTGGGGAAACATGCTACATGTATAAAATTTCCAGGAGTAGGCATCACTTACTCAGTTTCAAATGTGTGGGGCAGACGGTGGGCACATCAGAGAGCTTTCTCTTCCTGGGTTTTGTTTGCCCTTTTGTACCCTGTTCAGCGAGGTGGCTTCTGGATGTTGTTGATGAGAGAATGTGTGGAGGTGGGAGGGGGTGTGTACAGATTTAGGGGAAGGGAGTCATGTGGGAATATGTAATTAATTTTTATACTTTCCCCAGTAAACCATCGACCCTTTTTATGATGTCATGAGGGATTCCTTAATTTTGCAGCTGCTTCCTGATTACGTCAGAGAGGAGCCTCTCACCCCACAGCCTGGAGCTGCACTTGTACAAGAATTGGAAACAAATGAAGTGCTGAATATCTAATGGCTTCCACAGGGAGAGCCAGTTCAGACTTCCCAGGCCTCCTTCTGCAAGGTCTTCCTCAAGTATTTCTGACCCCCTGAAGTGTCTTTGTTCTGGAAAGACCGGACTGGCCCAGAGCCAAGTGGGTGGGAGCCTGGGGACTCCCTGACGAATAGCTCCCCCACTCCAGGTGTTTTGCAATCCCACATTTCTGCCCCTTTCCTGGATCTCATTTGGTGGGTGTTACCCTTTTTAAGGTCTCAGGATCCTCTGGAACCTGCCGAGATTATCAGAGAGCCCTTTCCTCCCCCACTTCATCTCCACCTTCTCGTCTCTTGATTTTCCTTCTGCAGCATTTCTCACATCTGTGTGCTCCTTTCCATTCCCTCTCCCACTTTCTTATGAGAAAGATGTTACATTTATTTGGCATTATAAAGTTTACGAAATGCTCTTCCTATAATTCCTCTTGATCCAAACAAGTTCACAGCCCCTTAGCTTCCCAAACAGTTTCCTTCCATGTGACTTTTTTCCAGCTCTGCTAATCTGTCCTAAATGCTTCACCTAGCATAATCTTCATAAAGTACCCACCTCTGCTTCTCTTAGGAACCTGAGCGACTGCCCTCCTCACCGCCTGTTCCTGACTGTGGTGTCATGGGCCCTGTGCTTTGTGGCCCTGTCGTAGGACATGTCGAGTACAGTACGTGCAGTCTGGGTACCTGCCTGATGTGTCCCTACCTGTGTGCTTCTTTAGCACACTCAGTTCCTCCTTCATCCTGTCAGTTCCGTCTTTGTTCGTCTCTTGCAGCCCTGCTCAGAAGCGCTGACTTCCGTGAAACCTTCCCTGATATACACTAGCCGGGAATGATTTTTCTTCCTTTGGTGAGAGGAAAGCATCTTATTTCCATCTTCCTTACAACATGTAATAGTACATTGTCTTGAATTATAGTTAATTGGGTGTCTCTGTGTTCTTCCTGTCTTCCCCATTAGAAGATCATCTTCTCACGGACAGTATCCTGTTTTCCTTTCTGTTCTCCACAGTTGGGCCAAAGAAACAACTTTGGAATTAATGGGAGAGGTCACTTTTTTTAGGAGGTTGTGATTTCCTTTGCCCCGACATCTACCCACTAAAAGTCAAGAGTTTTCGAATCCTGGAAAACCCAGAAGAAGTAGCAGGCAGGACAGTAGAGGCTCTTAGGGAGGAAACGTTAACTTTCCTCTGTCTTGTCTCGGATGTTCCTTGTTTGGGGCAGTGTCGTGGATTGCCTTCCACCTGGCCAGCCTGTTGTTCTGCTGCTGTGCAGAAATAATTTGCTTGGTGCATTAGTGCCTGTTTTTTCTGACTCATTCATTCCGCTCCTCAGGGAATAAAATGATGCCCTGATCGCGTGGACTTCTCTGTTTTTGCTGTGAGATTTTTGTCTGGTTCCTGTACGATGACTGACTCTTCCACCTCCCTTTCAGCCAGCAGCTGCCACAGGGAACTCTGTGGCCCAAACAGCAGCCGTCGAAAGATGCTCTCACTGCCCACTTCCTGTAGACAAGGAGATTTTGGTGGGCTGCTCAGGAACTGTGCCAGCCCTGTGTCTGACTGGTGACTGACTCATGAGAAAAGCAGCCTCATGTCTGAAAGATAAGAGCCAACAAATCGCCTCCAGGTGGTGTTAGTTTGGAGGTGACTGACCATTCATTTCCTCTCTCCGGGAGGAGCTGGTGAGGACAGAATCAGCGACTGAGTGGCGTTGCCTACGTTTTGCTCCAGCTATTAATTAAGCAGCTGCACAAATAGTTGGTTCTCTCTGCTGGAATGGCTAGTGGACCTCAGTGCCCTCTGAATGCCTTCTGTGGCTGTCAGGGTATCAGACTTATGTGTCATCCATCCTGTGTCTTCCCTTCATTACTCTTCTCATCCACTTGCCAGGAAGCTGGCTGTGTACACAGGGGAGCTCTGCTTGTTCCATTGCTGCCAGATTTTCCTGTGACCAGCCAGACCTCATCCCTGCTGATTTGGTTTCCTCCAGATCTCTCCCTGACCCAGAAGTTGATCAGAAGTGATGGTTCTGAACTGCTCTCCCTCAGCTGGGCTCGGTGGGTCTGGGCAGGTGGGCCTGCCCTCTCCTCCCCTCCTCTTCCCTCTTCCCCCTCCTGCCTCACTCCCGTTTCCTGCAGGAGGACACTCTGCCATCCTGGAGCCGTCAGGCACAGCTTTGCTTTGGCAGCACCGTCGCACACACACTGGTGGGAGAGGGGACGTGTTTATCACTTTTCCTGGAGATTATCTGTTTAAGCACTTCTCTGACAGTTACAATAACAAGGGCAGTGTGTTGTGTTTCCCAGCAGAAGGACACTTGCTGTTGAAAGATGTATAGCACTAATTAGAAATACATAACATCCGGCCACATGGCAGCCTTCTCCCGGCCGCTCCATTTCCTGATTTCATACAACTTTGACGACAGTTGGTTTATGTTTTCCATGAATATGTTCTCAGAAAAATGAGAAGGTCTCCCTGTTACCTAGGAGCCAGAAGAATATTTCTGCTTGAGCAGGTATTTGGGCAGAGGAATAGTGGGAGCTGTGGTCACCTGCTCACCTGAGAGCCAGTGGGAAGGGGCAGAACTAAGTTCAGACCTCGGGCAACTTTCTTGGTAAGAAATATTTCCATCTGACTTCCTTAGCCAGAACCATCCCCCTACACTCTTGAACGAGCCTGCTTTTGGAAAGAAGGGGAAAGGCTGTTTCACAATGTTAATGAGTTCCTCAGCTCATGTCATGCTCCTGCTACCTGACACAAAGCCAGAGGAACCCAGGCAAATACCAAGGCAAACAATGCTTTTTCCTTCTCCACCCCACATCACTTGTTGGCCTGGCCCAGCCCAACGCGAGGGATATGTACGGGCATTAGTAAGACTGGGGCCGGTTTCCTAGGCCTAGCCCCCAAGTGGGTAGACCTGGGAATCTGGATGCTGTTTCCCTGCCCTCTTGTATAAGAGTGGGTACTTCTCAGGGACTGGCATCCTTGGACAAGCCTAAGTGAGGTGAAGGGCATTTCCTGGATGAGATGTATTTCTCATCAGAGGTCCTGGGTCTGAGTTGCCATTGTTACTTGAGGGTAAATAGCTGCCTTTTTTTTTTTTTTGGCTACCCCGTGTCATGTGGATTTCCTGGGCCAGTGGTCATATCCGAGCTGCAGTTGCGACCTGTGCTGCAGCTGTGGCAATGCTGGATCCTCTAATCCACTGTGCCAGGCTGGGAATTGAACCTGTGTCCTGGCACAGCAGAGACCCTGCTGATCCCATTGCACCACAGCAGGAACTCCAGTAATCGCTTCTTCTTTTTTTTTTAACCCATTCGAAAGGTCTCAAGATTGCAAGGGCAGTTTTATTTGTACCTTTTGTTCTTTAGCTCAGGGTGAGGCACACTGTAGATGTTCAGTATGTGCTTGTGATACCACTGAGCCTTGGAGGAAGGCATGCCTTCCAGAAAGTTCTCTACGTGAAGTGGCCAGAGAGCTGACTGAGACCCAGGCATTCTGACCCCAGCTTTGATATATTGCCACCTGCTTGATCAGAGTGGAACAGTTTAGTGGTTTGTACCATCAGTCAGACCAGAACACAGCAGGAAGTGCTGCCAGGCCCTTCCTAGGAAGGAGGAAGGGGGCAGGGCGGGTGAAGGGTTGAGGTGACATAACCATGGCCAAGAGCAGAGCAGTCAGCTGCTGCCCTGAGAGGTAGTTGAGTCTTTCCAGATGCAGCAGAGAGGTTGCAGTTGTTGTTATCCCACCTGGTCCCTAGACTTTCTTGTAGAAAGCTTTAAAAAGGAGCCAGCCTAGACTCCCCAGAGTCTCCAGTGTCAAATTGTTTTTAAGCAGTTCATTCTCCCCCTTGAGCCCTAAACCCGTGCACTCTGGGAAAGAGTCTAACCTGGGGTTGCCATTTGTCATTAAAAATAGAAGCTGTCTTGGTGAAAGTAATCTCCTTTTGGCCCATCTTGTCCTTATCTGGGCTAGTTAAGAGTGTCTTCTTGTAGTACTGGGCTTCTGCCAGTCCTTGGCGCTAGGATTCCCGCCCCTCCCCATCCCTTCTCAGGGCCTTCTTTGTACAGGTAACGTCTGCCTAAGACGCTCAGTTGATGAGGGGACACTAATGTGTACTCACTGTGTCAGCTACCAGGCTCTGGCCTCTACTCGTCCTATCCTGACTTGTCTCTTCTGGACTTACTCTCCCAGTCTGGGCTTTGTTGCTGATTACAGGCAGGCTGTTGGCAGTGCCTGGCAGGGGCCTAGGCCAAGCCAGGGTGGTACAGACAGTGCCGTTGCCTATAGTAAGGGTGGAGGGGAGAAGGTGGCAACTTTCCTTAGGTTGGCTTACACATCTTCCTCTTCCCTCCTTCCCACCCTCCATCCGCTTGGTTCCTGAAAGCTTGTTTTCTGTCTCTAGCAGATGCTGAGGGCCTTACCTGAAGCTTGAGAGTAGTGATCTGTTCTAATCACATGGATTGTTACCACTTCCTTACTGCTGCCACAGTTGAATTGGAAAGTTAGAGGGTGGCATTTGGGACCAGTGGGCATCTGGTAGGATGGCGGAAAAGCCACAATAGAATTGCCACACTGAAGCTATTCATATGTTGGGACCTTCTGAGCAGCAGCCTGTTCCTTCTCACTCCCAGGGCTTTCTCAGGTGGTTTGGGGCTGGCTTTGCATACTCGAGTCATGTTTGCTTCCAAGGCCAAGGAAGTTAGGAATAACTGTGGTTGTGTAGCATCTCCTGGAGTCAAGATTTCAGTTAGGTCCTATTGAAAAGACTAGTGTCAGTGAGGAGAGAGGCAGGAGGGCTCCCTCTTGGCTTTTGAGGTTAAAATGCAGGCAGGGACAGAGATCAAACATGTGGCTAATTATCCTTTTAACACTTGGAGATTCTGAGAGTTCTCCTGTATTACAGAGGGAATTAATAGATCAGCTGCTGCCAGAGCAAGCAAGCCTGGCCCCTGATTCCATCTCCTGTGTGTATAGGGTGTCGTCTCCTCTGAGGCTGCAGCCTGGACTGCTGCCTTCTGTTTGTTACCTGTTCCTCTCAAGTCTGCATGAAGTGGCTCTCGGGGGAGCCACTGAAGGAGCCGGTACAGGCAGTGGTTGGAGGGTGTGTATGTGGCTCCCTATAAAGAACAGCCCTGGCCACCACCAAGGTGGCTCCTTTCCCTGATCTGCAGCCAGAGGAAGTTGGCCCGTCTGAGAAGGCGCGGGGGAGAGGGTGCTAGTGTTGGAAGCCAGTTTTATTTTTTAGCCCTAGGGGAAAGAAGTTGTGAAAATTAAAGCTAACACTGATTAAGTGCTTATTATGTGCCATGAACTGTCCTGTATAAAATTAACGCATTCAGTGAAAATAGGTGATTTGTAGAGAGAAGCATGGAACCAGGAGTTCCCGTCATGGCTCAGTGGTACAAACCCGTCTAGCATCCATGAGGACTCGGATTCGATCCCTGGCCTCACTCAGTGGGTTCAGGATCTGGCGCTGCCCTGAGCTGTGGTGTAGGTTGCAGATGCGGCTCAGATCTGGCATGGCTGTGGCTGTGGTGTAGGCCGGCAGCTGTAGCTCTGATAAGACCCCTAGTCTGGGAACCTCCATATGCCACGGGTGTGGCCCCCAAAAGACAAAAGACCAAAAAAAAAAAAAAGGGAGCCAAAGGTTGGTGATTCAAGAAGATAAAGTTAAAATTTGTATTTTTGTGTTTTTCTTAGTTAGTGATGGTATTTCCTCTGTCTATACATTAGAGAGACTGGGTTAGTGAAACATGACTGCTTGTTACTATGGCTATAGAGGCCACTAAAGGGAGAGAGCATGCAGCTCTGGCTCAGACAGCTCATCTTGAGGTCCTGGTCCTGGGGAAGTGGTGTGATTATGAATTTACACAAGTGAGCCCTATGATGGCTGATCGGGTTCTCACCCACAGGCCAGTACTTCATGGTAAGTACTTCACAGGCATTAGATTACTTGGCCTTGCAGCTACGCTTCAAGAGAGGGAATATTACAACACCTAGTTTTGTTTTTTTTTTAATTAATTATTTTTTTGCCTCTTCTAGGAACACACTTGTGGCATATGGAGGTTCCCAGGCTAGGGGTCTAATCAGAGCTGTAGCCGCTGGCCTACACCACAGCCACAGCAATGTGGGATCCAAGCTGCGTCTGCAACTTACACCACAGCTCACGGCAACACTGGATCCTTAACCCACTGAGCAAGGCCAGGGATCGAACCCACAGCCTCATGGTTTCTAGTCGGATTCATTAACCACTGAGCCACAACGGGAACTCCACAACACCCAGTTTTAGATGAGGTAAAGGAACTCGGTGACGTGGCCAAGGACGTGCACCTAGTAAGGTAGGGAGGAGGAGCCCTGGGCCCCCTGGGTGCTGATGGGTTGCCTTTGCCTCTCCTCAGACTGCTTTTCGGAGGAGTGCCGCTCTGTGATCCAGGAGCAAGCCGCAGCCCTGGGCCTGGCCATGTTTTCTCTCCTGGTGCGCCGCTGTACCTGCTTACTCAAGGAGTCGGCCAGAGGTAAGCAGATGAGGGGCCCCAGCCGGTGGGCTTTCCGGCTCCTGGGTCCCGGCCAGATGAGCTCAGAGCGCCACTCTGCTTTATCTGTGGCTTCTCCCTCCACCCAGCACTTGCTCCCCGCAATATCCCCCCTTCCTTTTGCCCACTTAACTGGTCCCACCGCCTCTGCGGCCCTCTGTCCTCCGTGTGGAACTCTTCCCTCTCTCTCTTCTCCTTTAGTAGTTAGGGTTTTCACTGTACCTCTGAACCGTGTGTTCCTGCAGCTTAAAAACAAAAGAGAAAAGTGAGTTTCCCCCAGCGTTCATGATTGATGTTTGGGTTCTCCCTCTCTTTGAATGTCCCTCTTGGTCTGGTACCTGGCAAGGGCTATAGCTGCCGTGGACCAGCCATCTCAGGAGACTCCCTGGCCCAGAGCAAGGGTTCTTTTTAGCCTGTGGTTTGAGCCATGTCTCCGGATCCTTTAAGGCTGCCCTTAGAATTCCAAGCCTGATGGTTGAGCCATGTAAGGTAGGGCTGAGGGGTGCACCTTTCTTTCAGCTCTTGGGTCAGGTTTGATGAGTAGAGAGGCCCCTCTGTTGGTGTTCTGTCACAACAACTTTTTATGAAAGCCCCCGGCCTCTGGGCTATCTTTTGTGGGAGGAAGGGTAGGGGTAACTTTGTTTTGAAACCATTTCAAATTTACAGAAAAGTTGCAAGAATAATAGTAAGAGCTCTTACATACATACCCTCCACCAAGATTCCCTCTTGTTAACATTTTACCATGGTTGCTTTAAGTTTTCTCTCTTTCCACATATACATGTACTTAATGCTTATTCTTATTTTTCTTCTGAACCATTTGTTTGTAAGTTGCAGACATGGCAGCCGTTTCCTCCCAAATACTTGGCTGTATATTTCCTAGTCACGAGGACATTCTCATACATAACAGTACTGATATCAAAATCAGGAAGCCAGCATTGATATAGTACTATTATTGAAGCTACAGACCTTACTGAGTTTGTACCAGTTGTCCTAAAAAAAGTTTCTTTCTGGTCTAGGATCACACTCTGCATTTCAATGTCATGTCTCTTTAGTCTCCTTCAATCTGGAATGGTTTCTCGTCTTCCTTTGTCTTTCATGATCTTGACATTTTTTAAGTGTACAGGCCATTTATTTTGCAGAACGTCCTACTATTTAGGTTTCTCTGATACCTCCTCACGATCAAATTCAGGTTATAAAGTTCTGGCAGGAATCTTGGTGCCATCTCAGGACTGTGCTGAGGGAAAGCTGGAAGTGGGGGCGGGGACAGGTGCTGGCAGCCAGAGGAGTGACTTCAGCCAGGCCACAGGTGGAGCAGAGACAGCTGTCTGCAGGGCAGACCCAGTGCACTGGTTCTCTCTGTCCTGATTTTCAGAATCCTCTTAGGTGCTGGCACTTGTCCTTCGCTTCCGGGCCCAGCTTTCCCGTGGACTTGGTCTCCCTTCCCTGAGAGCTTGCTGCCATCCCAGCACCCCAGTCCTCACTCGGGGGCCGCAGCAGACATAGGCCCAGTTCTCACCCTTTGCCTCTGCAGCTCAGCTGTCCTCTCCCGAGAATGAGGAGGACCAAGATGACATCAAGGTGTCGTCCTTCGTCCCGGACCTGAAGGAGTTGCTCCCCAGTGTGAAAGTCTGGTCAGACTGGATGCTCGGCTACCCAGACACCTGGAATCCTCCGCCCACCTCCCTGGATCTGCCCTCGCGGTGAGTCAGCCTTGGCTCACCTGTGTTCCCACAGCCCCCCGTCAGGTCCTCCCCACCCCCCTCCTCCCGCAGCCCGCTTGTCTCTGCCTTCCCTCTTCATTGGAACTTGGGTTTTCCCCTTCCCTGAATGCCTTTCTCGTCCGCTGATGTGTTAGGCTATTTTTGCCTGTTCCCCAGTCTGTTCCTCCTCCTCTCTCAGTCTCTCTCTCTCTCACTCCATAGCTTGCTCTGTTTTGTTCTTGTCTTTGCTCTTGCTAATTCTCACTGCGTGTTGTTCACGCTCACTGTCTCTACAGCTGCCTCCTGAGTCTGGGTGGGTGTCAGTCCGTGTATGAGACTTTGTCTGTCTCCCTTTTAGTTTATCTCTGTGCCGCATCTCTCAGGTTATCTCTCACTGCGTCTCTGCTGTCCTGCGCAGTCTGTCTCCCTGCCTTCCTCTCACGACATTGTAGTGTGTAGGGAGGGGTGAGAGCATGTGCCTCTCTGTCCCACTCTGTCCCTGTCCCCACAGCACACCCCGCCTGTCTCCATGTGTCGGTGTGGGATGTGTTGGTCTTGGGAGTATGTGTGCCTGCTGGGTGTGTCTGTGTAGATCTCTGTGTGTGCATGTGACGTTTTTCTGCTTTTATTTGTTTCTTATTTTTTTTGTCTTTTTAGGGCCACACCCATAGCACAGAGGTTCCCAGGCTAGGGGTCGAATTGGAGCTGTAGCCACTGGCCTACATCACAGCTCACGGCAACGCCAGATCCTTAACCTACGGGGCGAGGCCAGGGATTGAACCTGCGTCCTCGTGGATACTAGTCAGATTCGTTTACGCTGAGCTATGATGGGAACTCCTTTCTCTTATTAAAAAGTTGTGATAAAATATATAAATGACGAAGTTTCCATACATACATTTTGTGTGTATGTGCTTTATAGGGTCGCACCTGCGGCATATGGAAGTTCCTAGGTCAGGGGTTGAATTGGAGCTGCAGCTGCCGGCCTACACCACAGCCACAGCAACACAGGATCCAAGCCGAGTCTGCAACCTGCACCACAGCTCACAGCAACCCAGATCTCTGACACACTGAGCAAGGCCAGGGATTGAACCCGAATCCTCATGGATACTAGTCAGATTCATTTCTGCTGTGCCACAACGGGAACTCACAAAGGTTGCTGTCTTAACCGTTCATTTTACAGTCAGTGGCATGGTACATTCATGTTGTGCACCATGTAAGGCTGTTTCTTGTTTGTATCTGTGTGTGAATTATAGTTCTGTGTCTGGATCTGGTTGTCTCTGTGTGTCTAGTTGTCTGTCTGGGTGTGAGGGTCTGTGTGTAGTGTGTACGTATGTGGGGATTTGTTATTGAAGGGTCTTTCACATGCCTTTCCATGTCTGTCTATGTGTATGTGTCCACGGGTGTCCATTTACTGTTTCCATATCTCTGTCTGCATCTCTGTCTAACCTCTTGTGTGAGTTTCTTTGCAGGGTTCATGTGTCCCCATGAGGAATCGGTTTCAATGTATGTCTTGTCTCCATGTCTCTCGGTCCATATCCATATCTGTGTCTGATTCTGGGTCCATGTTAGTCCATGTGTGCTTTGGTTCTGTCCGTGCCTCTCTGTGTGTGGCTGTGTCCTATGGGAGTATTTGTATATGTTCCTGAATGTCTGTGCCCTGGACCTCCTGGGCCCATGTCCATGTTTGTCCGTGACTGTGTGGGTCAGTCTGTGTTTCTCTGTCAGGGGCCGGGAGCTGGGGTCTGTATATGTGTGTCTGCCTGTATCCACCTGCCTGCCTCTGTCTGTCTTGGCTTGTGCTGCTTGTCTCTTTGCCGCTATTTGTCTATCTCTGCTGTTCATGTTTGTCTGTATCAGGGGTCAGCAAGCTACAGCCCATGAGCTAAGAATGGTTTACATTTTTAAATGGTTGAAAAAAAAATCAAAAGCTAGGATTTCATGACTTGTGAAAAGTATATGAAAGCCCCGTTTCAGTGTCCATGAAGTTGTAGTGGAACACAGCCATGTTTGTTTGTTTACACTTTGTCTATGACTGCTTTCACACTGCAGCAATAGAACTGAGTAGTTGTGACAGAGACTGTATGGTCTATAGAGCCAAAAATATTTACTGTGTATCTGATTACAGAAAAAGTTTGCTAGCTCCTGATCTATGTCCATATTCCCACGTGTAC
The DNA here is from genome assembly GCA_004024745.2 of Catagonus wagneri. Lineage (NCBI taxonomy): Eukaryota > Metazoa > Chordata > Mammalia > Artiodactyla > Tayassuidae > Catagonus > Catagonus wagneri. The sequence continues at coordinate 844,016 of PVHT020000004.1, forward strand.
CATACTTCTGTGTGTTAGTGTTGCTATGAGTGTGTGTGTTTGTGTTTCCATAAGAGTGTCTTAATGTAGTACATGTAGGCACTTATCTCTATTGACTGTCCATCTCTCTCTCCCTCGCCCTCACTCTCTCTTCCTATCTCTGTCTCTCTTGGTTTATCTCTCTCACCTTTTCTTCTCCCTTTCTCCCTTTCTTCCATCCCTCCCTCTCCCATCCTCTGTATTGTGGTCTCTGGCAGGTGTAGTGTGCTCAGAGTTCCTTCAGGCTCTGTGTTGGGTGTGTGTATATGTCTGTTTAGGAACCAGCATCCATACCCAGCATCTCATCGTTCTTCTCCAGTGCTCTTCTCTGGGAGGGGAAGGTACTGGAGAATGAAGGATGGTTATCTAGGATGCTGCCAGTGGCGTTTCTAGGGAATGGGGAGGGGTGCTTCTCTGGGCTGAGGGCCAGCCATGTGAGTCTCCCAGACTCATGGGTGACCCAGAGAGGGAAGGCTGCAGTAGAGATTCTGGCCAGCGGTTACTGACCTTTCTGTGTGGACTGTATAGTCCTCACATTTCTTCCTTGCTCCTCACCCCAAGAAGCCCTGGACCATTAAGGCTTCGCTCCCCAGCAGCCCCCACCCCAGCAGCCCCCACCCCAGCTCTAGCTCTATAACCATGTGGCTGATACTCACAGTATCAAAGGATTCCCTGCATCTTTCCTGTGAACCTTTCGAGGTTTCCAAAATGCTCTCCAGGCTGAGGCCTCGCGAACCGGAGTTGAGCCCTGAGCTGGGCAGCTGTGGCCACACAAAGGAACAAACTGATCTGCTGGCTAGGGGTGGCTGTTTCCCAGCAGTGTTCCCCAAAGAGTTAACTTGTACAGCCTCAAGCTTTTCAGGCCATTAATCTGCAATGCCAACGAGGCAGTTTGGAAAGAAACTGACAAGGAAGGGCTCCGCTCTCCAAGTATCTGAAGCCACTGCTTCTGAGCATGTGCAGGGGTCACAGAGTGTTGCTCCTTTCCTCTTGGGGGTGCAGAGGCAGACCATTTGTCCCTGGAGCTTGGGTTTTCCCTGGGTCACCCCCTACCCCAACCAAAGATCTTTTAGATATGGTCCACCCAGCCCCTGTTTACCCACATCCTGGCCGTGAGGCCTGTTAACTCTCTTCTGCGACCTGTCTTGCTTCATCCCTCCTCCTTCTCCCATTCCCTTTGGCTTTTGTTTGGCTGAGGAAATGGAAAGCTCACACAGGAAGTGCTGGGCCTCATTTGCTTGAGGTGCTGAGTCTGTTTTCTCTTTGGATGTTGCAGCAAATGGCCCATTGCCGGCTCATGCGAGCTGCTGCCCATCTTTGGGCAAGGGCCCAATCTGCAGCTGGGCACGTGCTCCGAGCTACAGCCCTCCCCAGCTGGGCTTCACCTCCCAGGCTGCAGAGAGGCACAGAGGGTGGGACACTTGAATCAAATTTGCTTAGTCTTTTCAGACTTTTCGTCGCAGGAGAAGCACATCTGACCAAATAATGTATGGGATCTGACCTGCTAGTAAACGAATTCTTGTAGCTGTAACTTACTTTTTGACGGTCCAGTCTGGGCGAGAGAAGATGGTGTGCTGGGAAGAGAGTCCCCTTCTACACTGTCTCTCTTTGCAGCTGAGATCAGTGGCTGGTTATCTCTGGAATGCAAGTTTAAGCATAAAGGAGAGGTTTTGCTCTCCTGGGGCAGCCACAAGGCATGGTGGTTTGAGGGCTGGTGCCACTGTGGGACAGTGCGTACCTGGCCTGGCCATCACTGAAGGTCATTCCACCTCATAGCCTTCCAAGCACTGGACAAGTGGCATGAGAATTAACATCCCTTCTTTCTAGTTCCTCTCATAACTGCCTAACCCTCACTGAGTGAGTAATCAATCTCTCAGTTGAGAGAGTGGCAAGGTGTGATGGTTCTGTAGGTTTCAAAGTGGCATCTTATACCCACCGATCTTCCATACCGTGGAGGCTTTTAAGACCATAGGGAATAGCATACTCCAGATAGTCCCATAGATGTCAGAACAGCAATGCCTCAGACACTCTTAAGGTCCTTGTGTTGCGCTTTGTTTTGAAGGGCTTAGGAACGTTCTCAAGAGAGTAGGAAGGAAATGGCTTCCACTTAACGCCTCTCCTTTGCGAGTTTTCATTGGTCTTTGCCTGCATGTGCTCTCTGCAAAGACAGATCCTCATTGATCCTAAGACAGGGTGACCAGATAACCTACATTTCAGTTTGCTTCTCGTCCAGAAATCCTGCCCCCAGATTGTCCCCTTAATGTATTTGGATCCTTATTTAATCTTCCTCCCTCCTTTCTTCCCTGTCTTTCATTATGTTACTGTCTTTCCTTGTACAGTTAGAGTCATTTCAGAACATCTTCCACTTTCCCCGGGGGAATTCCAAAGCACATCATTAGTCTCCTTGGTTCTCTCCTCTTTGCCTGTATTCCTCCTCTTCTTTCTGGTCAAATTTACTTTTTTTTTGGCAGTAGCCACTTAGGCACATACGGACCACTTAGAATGATGGTGACAGAACATCAGCGACACTGCAGACTGTCCAGGGCAGGATTTCAGGGCCATTTGTGCCTTCCCACACAGTGGCACTTAGTAGGTATGTGTGCTGGGATCAGAACCCAGAACTCCTATCTCTTAGGAGTTGTAATAGCATGGCTCTATATCCCAGGAAATTTTTGGTCCAGAGGATTGTAGCCGGGTGTGGAAAGTTGCCTTGAGCCACTGTAAAAGACAGTGTAGAGTGCTTTGGTCTATTTAGAACAGACCACAGTGTTTGAAGGGGCCATCTACTTGGGGTCGGGGCGGGGAGTGGGGAGCAGTTTCTGTGCCAGGCTTCCTGTTAGAGGGGTGGGACAGCTCCTCCCCACATTACCAAGTGAGCATGAGGCAGGCTGTGAATGTCAGGTGGTGGAGAGGAGCAGAGCAGCGGGCCTCCGCGAGCCTAAGCGTAGCCCCCTTGCATCCCAGGACCTTTGGCAAGGCTAGGGCAGTGGGACAACCGACCTCATTTCATAGTCTCTGCTGAAGCCAAATCTTCCCTCATCTTGATCTCTAGTTCTCAGTAAGTGAAAGAGTCAGGGGACTTTGAGAACATCCAAACCTAGCCCAGCTGTGGCAGTTGGTTTATTGCTTTCAGCTGGTACTTGAACCCAGGTCCTGGTCTTGGAGGCTTTCCCAGGTTTAATCCCCAGAGCTTTCTCTGCAGCTGTATGACACTGCGCTGACCCCGAATGAGGATAGGAAAATAGAACCAGTGCCAAGCCAGAGTCTCTTTTTCATTTGGAGTCTGGCTGTCTGCCCATGACCAGGGTTACATAATGGGAAACATAGCTGGGGCTCTGGAGAGCCCGCGTTTCACCAGGCTGCCCAGACCTTCGCATTCTGATGCTATATATCTTCCTAATTGTAGCTCGGATGCATTTATCACACTGTTGGATTGGAGTACTGATTAAAAAAAAAAATCTCCAAAAATTCCTGGACTTGCTGCCTTTCCATGGCTTGTCTTGTATAGTCTACAAGCATGCTGGAAAAGGTTTGTAGGGAGCCCTCTGAGGTGCTGTCACATAGAGAGACATGGGGATATGCAGGGAGTGTGCAGTAAGCTAATTTCCGCAGGGAGCCTACATGTGTTGACCCTGCAGACGAGATAGAAATTCCTGAGTTAAAAAACAGCTCGTTCACTCACCCTCGTAGGGCAGCTCTGAAATAAGAACTAATCCCAAGTCTAATCGGCACCCCTTCAAGGACGCTTAATACGTCTTCCCAGAAGGGCATTTTAGGAGGTCACTAAGTAATAGTCCATCAGCACTTCCCTGAAGGAAGTGGTGGTGACTGTGGGAAGCCCCTTTGCTACCCTGGCTCCCCACCCAGTCTCCTTGGCTCCGGGTTGGGGCGTCAGCACTATAGCCTGGCACCAGGGGGTTCCTCTTCCTCCAAGTGCTGAGTGTGGGGCACACGTGATCTCTCCCACGGCAGGAGCCTCTGTCCCCTCCCCACTCCTCCCGCAGGACTTCTTGTGAGAGGAAGGGGTGTTGGCCTAAGGCTCCAGTCTGACCCCAGCAGGGTACAGCCGCTGACCCCAGGGAGAGTACTTTCCAGCTCTGGGCTGAGGTTATTTGGGTCCAGTGTGTGCTAAACTAAGAAGACGTGTTGGAGTGGTTACAGCTAAAAATTTAGAGAGGCAGGAACCGTGAGAATCCGCACCAGGGAGGCCGCCAAGGGCTCCACTCATGCCGTGGAGATGTCGAGGTCCCCCGGGGGCTGCTCTTTCCCAAACAAGCAGTACTGATGGGTTTAACACACCATAGTGATGCGACCCGGGCTATACATCTGAATGCAGCTTGGGAGAACTGAAGTCAGATAGCGGTTCAGGGAGGCACAGAAGAGGTGCTTGAGAAATCCTGCAGTGAGGTTACCGTGACCTGTCGTTGGCCATAGGGCTCCAGCTGCACTGGCTTAGAACATGAAGTTTATGTTCTCGGAGTAGTGTAGGTGGCTGAGCTTCAGACTGATTTTGCCCTCTTGGGCAGACCTAGTTTAAGTTGGGCACTCTTCCAAGCGCCCAAGTTGACTTGTTTGTGTTAATCAGAAAGGAAGAAAGGATCTTCTTTAACTGAGTCTTGTATTTTTTAGTGGTTGCCTAATCAAACAGCTGTTCTCCTTGGAGGATGGTATCTAGCTACCCATGTCTTAACTCCTAGAACAGTGATCCCTGATAACTTTATCTCCTGTTTATATCGTGGTGGCATCTGGAAAATACACTGTAGTTCCTAAATCTCAGAGAGAGCAGCCTAGATCTCCCCCCACCCCACCCGTCTCCACCCCATCCTGTTGAGCTGCCCAGCCCTGATTCCAGACCCAGATCCTCAGCCTACTGAAATCAGACTTGGCATGACATCTTGGCTTTCCGAGGGCTTCCTAAACTATTTCAAGCCCAGGTCCTAGTCTTTTGACTCTACCAGACTTCTTGGATTCAGGTCCATTTCTGCTATTATCTGCTCACTTCCTGCAGTTTTCATCAGTTGGGTAGAAAGTCCTCTAGGGCTGCAGTGATCTTATATGTTAGCCGTTGGACCCCACGTGGAGAGTTGTGCGCTGCAATATGATGGCCCACAGGCAAACGAGTTTTAAAAGAGGGTATTACATATCTTAAGAGCATTTCTCTTCTATGGCCTTTTGTCTTTCCCTTTTGTGTCTGTAATCCACGGACTTTCTCTTTTTCAGGTTCCTTGTGCCTGGTTTCTGTGCCATCTTAGCTGTATTTCCAGAGATCCTCACCCCAGGAACCAAAGAACCAACTCATTTCCCATCTGTACTACTTCTCTGATCTTCCATAGCTCCAAAACACAATGCAGGGCTTCTTCTCACTCAACTCTTTCCGGGTTTGTTCTGCAGCTGTGGAGTTTGAATGTTAGTGTTTAAACAAGCTGGTATTACACAGGAAATGGCCACCTCCACAGGCCCCTGCAGGCTTGTAACATGGGGTCATTGTACTTGATATTAATCACCAGTCAGCCTGTTCCCCCAGTAAAAATTTGAAGGGGTGTGTGAGGGCCCAGTCCTCCTTAGACATGAGAGAAGGATGGCCTGAGCCCTGGTTGGGCCTCCAGTTCTCCATTCCGTCTCCTTCTCTTGATCCTGCCTGGATGGAGTTTGCAGGAAATTTCATACCTGACCTCTTCCCTATAAAGCTGGCAGATGAGCCTTTCTTTCTGAGTTCTAGGAAGGAGATAGATTATTGTGGTATGACTTGCCTCACAGAATTCACACCTTGATCTTTCTGAGCATATTGTAGTTCAGTAATGTCTTATTTGAGGAAACTCCAAAACTGTAGAAACAGTGAACCCGTCTGGTCCCTCTGAGATCAGAGCTTTCTCAGTTCCTTGAGCTGAGCTGCTTTTCTAATGCTGTTTGCAGAACTAACCGTAGCCTGAAGGGTTAATCTGATTCCCCAAGTCAGTATACACACCTCCCCGCCCCCAAATAAGCGGCCAAGAGTGTGTGTTGGTTCATTTCTGTGAAATGTGTTTCCCTAGTCACCTGGGCTGGCCTGGGCTGCATTGTATCGGCCGGCAGCTGCACTGCACTCAAACTGACAGCTACATTAAACCTTGGAATTCTGAGGCAATAAAAAGTAAATTAACTCTTATTTTTTTCCTTTCCTGGTGGAGTAAGTGAGTGCATGTCTGTGGGGAAGTGAGTGGGCCTTGGTCCTGAGTGCATACCTCTAACTAGCCACTGCTGGTCTATCCCAAGCCAGGTCTGGTGTTCAGACTCCAGCAGAGATCTGCTTTCCTGGTGTGTGGTGTGTTCTATAGGGTTGGGCCATTGGGTCACCCTGCAACTGCTGATCCCTGTTCACTAGTCACGTTATAGCTACTTGAGAGGCTCCTTCGCCACAATTCTGAGAGCCATAAACAGGCTCATTGGATGCAGTTTCATGTGCTCTGGCTGCCTTGTGTCTGCTTGGTGAAGAATGCACCCTAACTTTTAGTAGGATTTTTGGGGCTCTGGGAAGCTTCCCCAAAATATGAGTTAGGACCGGAACAAGCCAGAGGGACTTGCCCAAGCCCGTGGCATTCTAGAGGGTCTATTTAGAACCAAAGAGGGGCTTGAGATTGTCTGAAAACGCTTTTGGGGAGTCTTTCCGCAAGCATTTCTAAAAGATTGGGAGCTACAGTTAAAATTCCTCATAGCCACCAGAATTTGACTTTGGAGTCCTTGGCCCAGGCCAGCCTTGAATCTTTAGAGTCTAAGGGCTTGCAGTGAGGTGAAGGTTGGAAGGCACTCCTTTCTGGGATAAGGAACTGGAGCAGGAAAAAGCTAACTTTTCCCCTTCTACTCAGGTAGGAAACCCTGTGTTCACCCACGGAACTGACCTCTCAGCCCAGGGGCCCGACTGGGGTAAGCTGAGGTGATGCTGCTCAGGTTCCAGGAATTACCTCATCCTTTTGCATATATCTTAACTTTTGAGCTCAGACATCTCACCTAGTTTTTCAGAGTACCTCTTCCTTTTAGTGTTAGTTTCCTGATACTCCCCTTTTCCCACCCCCTTGAGGAGTCACCTCATGGCCCGTGGGCGCCTAGTCAGTTGTGTTTGTGTCTGTAACGGTGCTCAGTGACAGAGGAGGTAACTGATGATGAGATGTGAAGTCCCACTGAGACACCAGGAGAAAGTAGCCACTCAGGACAAGACCAGTCTGAAGGGATCAGGGCAGAAATGAGATTCCATCGGGGCACTTCCTGCAGGAAGGTCTATTCCTTCAGTTCTGCTCAGTCTAGCTGGGCCTTTAGGCCACTTCACATTTCTGAGTTGGGAACTTGGGGCACATCCTGTGTCTTTTGGCATCAAGCTGCTATCTTACAAATCAAAACTAGGGTTGGAGCTCTCATCCACTTCATTTTTGCAGCGAGTCTTAAGGTTTTGGCACAAGGTGGGTGGTAATGGGCAAGAGGCAGATGTGGGCAGGGGTCCCTGGTGGTGGCCAGCAGCTCTGGGAGGAGTCAGTTTTGGTTTATCTGAGCCTTAGGGGACAGGGGAGCATGGTAATGAGAACCACATGGTACCACATATTTCTTCGTCTTGGATCCAAGATGGTAGGGGTGGGAGGATGAGAGAGGGATGTGGGGCCTCCCACTGTGGCAGCCATGGGTAATTTTCTGCCGCCTCTCCCTGGCTGGAGATGCTGCTGCCCACACTCCCCACCCCCAACTACCTCCTGAAGCAGCCTTGACCTGCACGGCACCAACCAAGGCCCCCAAGCCAAGAATTCAGCTGGGAGACTTTTCACCTTCTTCCTTCTCACTGTCGTCTTTCCTGTTTATTTTCCAAATTGCTGCTCTGCAGCAGAGCAGTGCCTGTTGGCCAGAGCTCACCAGCGCTGTGGGATCAGGCTCAGGCAGTGGGCTCAAGTGGCCAGCAGGGCACTGGGGGAGGAAGCGGGGAGCTGGAAGAGCCTCCCTGTGCGTCTCCCATGGGCAGCGCTAACCTCGGAGGCGGCCCTGAGCAGCCCTATCACATCCGGTGCTTGTCTCTGCAGCCGGGACCGGAGGATAAACTATCAGAGCTGTGGGGCAGTGCATCATTCCTCTTATTATTTTCTTCTCTGCAGATGGGGTCGTGGAAAGTTCAGTTCCTTTTAACCCTCAAAGTTCTGTTTATTCTACAGCTGGTAGCCTGAATGCCGCGTTTCCCATTACATCACAAAGGGGCTCAGGCAGATCTTTGCACTGAAACGTGTTGCAACTGTTTATTTTTTTCCATATTTAAACATTTCTGACAGCCAAACTCAGCGGAGCCAAAAGATGGAGCTTTGTGAATGAGTCTGGTTGTCGGTGTCTGTGCAGAGAGAGGCTTTAGAAAACTCCCGTCCCCCCGGTGATTCTTCCCAAACATGTTCTTTTTCCTGGGCAAAGCCTGCGAGGCGAGTTACTTGTGCAGTACACGTGTGTTGATTATGTGCCGTTGTGTGATTAATGGAGCTGTGTTCCGCCTGGTTCCCAGGACACTCTTGAAAACAAGATGTTTCATTTCATTGCCTTTTCCTAGTGCAGTTATTACAGTAAATAAACCAGTGCAGGCTCCTTCCACCTGGAGCCAGTCAGGGAGTCCCCACACCTCTACTCCACTTTCTCCCCCGGCATCGCCTTCAGTGCCATGTCCCTTGAATGCCCTCTTTTTTGCCGTCTCCCAAAGGCTCCCAGTCTCCAGGAGAAACAAATTGCTTAGGTCTGAGGCCCCTCCCTACCAGATTTGGCTCATGCGCAGTAACTCCTCTGGGAAGATTCCAGGATGTAGCTCGCTCTTATAGCTCTCTCTGCTTCTTGCCGCTCCACCTCTTGAGCCTCATTGTAAAGTTTTTCTTTGTTATTCTATGCAGTTCCCTCCTTTTAGAGCACAACGTAGCATCCATAGAGTACTGCTTGTTCCAGACTCCCTGGTTAGGTAGTCTTCTGGAAAAGAAAGCCAAGTCTTGTACAGCCCGGGGCCTATACACTTGGCAGGCCCTGGATCTGACCACAGTTTGGTTATGTGAGCTGTATCCTCTTCAGACAAAAAAGAAAGCTCTCAAGATCCTTATTAGCACCCACCAGAGCAGGGATCTGAATCACAGTAGATTTTTTTGACAAATGATGGTAATAAATGGTTCTGCCTGGAGTTCGAAGCGGGGAGAGCCAGACTTTGCATTTTCAAGATTTCTTCTCAGGTTCAACCAGACCTGGTGATAATGCAGTTAGGGATGACCAGCCATCCCAGTTTGCCCGGGACTGAGAGGTTTCTGGTGACACGGGACTTTCAGTGCTAAAACTGCGACAGTCCCAGACAAACCAGAATGGTAGGGTACCCTGTATCTAACCTTCCAGAAGTGAGTGACAGGAGAGGGAGCGGGATGAGGATGACCAGGACAGCCCTGGCACTGGTTCATCTGCTGCAGTGCATGGGAAGCTTCACCCTCCTGGGAGGATCTTGGCAGGCCAGAAATGAGGTATTCATTGGGTGTGTGTTTGATTGTTTTTCCTACTTGTGTATAAGAAGAGATTCCCGCACCTGTGGCATTTGGAAGTTCCCAGGCTAGGGGTTGGATTGGAGCTGCAGCTGCAGGCCTACACCACAGCCATGCAATGCCAGATCAGAGCAACATCTGGGACCTACACCACAGCTCACAGCAACACTGGATCCTTAACCCGCTGAGCGAAACCAGGGACCAAACCCACGTCCCTGTGGATACTAGTCAGGTTCATTACCGCTGAGCCACAATGGGAACTCCTAGGAAGAGGTTTCTAAAACACTGTAGGGGACTAGGGTGGGGGTAATAACCATATGAGTCTGTGGGGTGTGACCAGCCCCTCTGGCTGTGAGGAAGGCAGGGAGATTGGCACTGTGTTGCCATCTGTGTGGCATATACTTGGCTGGACAGGAGTCGGGGAATTCTGGGAGCCGCTTCAGACACTGGTTGTCTTGAGTGTTTGAGTAAGTGTCTCAGGCACACTGTCTGGAAAGGTGACAGGACCTGCATTAGGCAACTGATTCTCTAAATTCTTTTTCCTTTCTGGTTAGGATTAAAAACTCCCCCTAATCAATTTCAACTTCACATAGACTAACACCCACCCACCAGATTACTGCCATGAGTGCAATTTTGTATCCTAACTTTCTGGGTTAGATTTCCTGGCAGATGCCAGCCATAGACAACATTTGCCAAAGTACGTCCCTGGCCACGAGTACTTAGAATATTTTAACTGGTCCCCCTTTAGAGCTGCTCTTTTCTTACCTTATGTCTCACAGGGTTGCTGTGGATGTGTGGTCGATGCTGGCTGATTTCTGTAACATACTGACTGCGGTGAATCAGTCTGAGGTGCCACTGTACAAGGACCCGGACGATGACCTCACCCTCCTTATCCTGGAAGAGGATCGGCTTCTCTCGGGCTTTGTCCCCTTGCTGGCCGCCCCTCAGGACCCCTGCTACGTGGAGAAAACCTCGGATAAGGTCAGGCCCAGGCCAAACATCCCTCCCCATTCACCCCTCCTCTTAATTCTCCAGACTTTTTTATTCTTGGGAAGTTTTCTGTGCAAACGGAACATGATTAAGTCATTGAGAAGGGTGTTAAGGGAAAATATCGACCTTTTAGCCGCTGACATCCAGCTCTGTGTCCTGAAAAAAAAAAAAAAAGCCCTCTCGACTTCCTTTGGTGTGTGTGTGCGCTCGCTGGCATGTTGTATATACGATCATTTCCTCACTTGTTTAAATAGTGCAGCTTGTGTTGGCAGTGCTCTCACTCAGCTCCAAATGGTTTGCATCATGCTTAAAGCACCCTCCTTCCTCCCCCCCGCTCCGCCTTCCCCCCAGCCACAAAACTCTGCACTAGGAAAACAGCCAGGGCTTTTTCCCTTCTCTAAGGAGGAGAGTGATAAATAGGTGACTAGAGAGAAGCAGACACCATGTGTTAACTTACAAAAAAAGCTTTTAGGAATATGAAGCATTCCCCGCTGCCTGGTTTCTATTTTTCTTCCTCTGAGGACTGTGTTTTAACCTGAACTTTTTCCTTGTCCGTCTGTTTATAGAAAACAAAGCCCATTGCCTGTTGCCCTGGTGGGGACTGTGGAGCTCTTAGTCTCTGCTTAACAGTTGGGTCTGCGGCCAGGTGTGGAGAGCAGGGCAGTCCGCTCTGCTTCACATTCCTGTGCAGTGGTTACTCAGTTGGGGAAGTTGCACGCACAGACCCCCAGGAGCAGGTCCCCTGTGCCAGGCAGAACTCTGTGACCTACCTCTCTGCAGACTTGTGAGCATCTCATCCCCGGAGGGGAGCCTTTCGAGGAGAGTCCGCAGTTGCTTCTCAGAAGGAAGTGTTTTGACCCATACAAAATACATAGAGAGATATAGGTAGATTTTTTTTAAGCCAGTTAAACTAAATTCCAGACATAAACTGCAACTATGAGAGATTTTATTTATATCAAATATAAAAATTCTTTAGCTTTTTCTTAGTGAGAAAAGAATATATATATGTTCATCGTAGGCAAGCGAAAAGAAGAAAAAATTACCCACAGTCCCCCTACCCAATGGTAACACAACTGTTATTTTTGCTAATTCTTAACTTCTAGTATATACACACACACTTTTGTTGTTGTTGTTGTTAACACAACTTGGGGTCATATTATACATGCTATTTGTGATCGGCTTTTTCATTTAATATCTTGTAATGTATTCTTATATGGAATTGTTTTTGATGATCACTTGGTATTCTTTGCTATACCAAGATTTCTTTAACTAGTCTTTGCTTTATTGAACCATGCTCCCACGGCATGTGGAAGTTCCCAGGCCAGGGATCGAGCCTGCACCATGGCGATAACCAGAGCCATAACAGTGACAACGCTAGATCCTTAACCCACTGAGCCACCAGGGAACTCCTGCCTGAATTTTTGAACTACTATAAACAGGGAAGTGACTCCTTATAGCAGAATATTTATGTATATATTCTCTTCGGTTAAATCTCTATAATTAGATAAATGTTCTAGACATTGACATATCAAAAACTCACACTCTTTGGACGCATTTAATGACTAATCTTGGGAATGTAAGAACCTCTCTCTCTCAAGAGGAATATTCATTTGGTGTTTTTCCAATGAAAAGTTGGAATAAAATCCTACTGTTTTAGTCTCAGAAGGGAACAGCAATGAGGAGCTGTGGTATGTGAGGCTGAGGACAGCTAACAAAGTTTAGACTTTGAGGAAGGTGTTCAGTTAGAAGAGTTGACAAACTGGACAGCCGTGGCTTGGGCTAAGGGAGTCCCAGTATGGACTGTTCTTCTGTGAGCACAAGGTTGTCTTGACTCTGGAGGGTGCTTTTGGGAATTGGCTGTTTGGTTAGCTGTCTTTCGGTGCAAAACAAGGAAGGAGACCTAACCAGTCTCACACTTGGTAAGCCCTTAAACCCTATCTTCTCATCTCTCTCAGCTTTAGTATTAGTATAAAACACATGTGTATGATACAGTATGTAATATAAAACAATATATGGTAAGTGTATGACCCGGTCACAGAAAGATACAAAGTCAGCGGTCCATGCCCTCAACCTGTGGTCGTGTGTGAATCGTGGGCTGCCTGGGCAGTTGCAGCTCACTGAGACGAAGGCAGGTCTCCACCTCAAGGACCGTGAAATAGGTGTGTCCAACTCAGCAGCTCCAGATCCTGAATTTCTCTCCCCCAAACCTGGTTTTTCTTCAGTCTTCCCCTCTGTTAAATGGCAGCTTTTACTTTGGGGTTACTCATGTCGGAATTCTTAGGGTTGGAGTTCCCTCTGTGGTGCAGTGGGTTAAGGATCTCGCATCGCTACAGCTGTGGCGTAGATTGCAGCAGTGGCTTGGATTCAGTCCCTGGCCCGGGAACTTCCGTATGCTGTAGGTGCAGCCAAAAAAAGAAAAAAAAAAATTCTTAGGGCTATTCTTGGCTCCTCTCTTCTACTCACACCTCCCTGTCTAATCCATCAGCAACCCAAGTCTTCTTTCCTTCAAAATAAATACAGATACAACACTTTCTTACCACTGCATCCTAGTTCAAGTCAATGAAATGTCTTCTCCTTAGTTCTTCCCTCCTCCTATTCTCCAGTCTTTTTCAGCACAGCAACTGGAATGATCCCTTTAAACCATCAATAAGATCATGTCAGGAGTTCCTGTCGTAGCTCAGTGGTTAACAAATCCGACCAAGAACCATGAGGTTGCGGGTTCGATCCTTGGCCTTACTCAGTGGGTTAAGGATCTGGCATTGCCGTGAGCTGTGGTGTAGGTCACAGACGCGGCTCGGATCTCGCATTGCTGTGGCTGTGGTGTAGGTCGGCGGCTACAGCTCCTGTTAGACCCCTAGCCTGGGAACCTCCATATGCCGTGAGTGTGGCCCTACTAGAAAAGGCAGAAAGACCAAAAAAAAAAAAAAAAGCTCACGTCACTTCTCTGTTTACCCTCTGACCCAGCTCCCGCTGCTTTCCTTGTGCCCGATATGCCTTAGTCACCTTGGCATCCTTGCTGATCCTCAGACAAGCCACACACATTCAAGCCTCAGGCTCTTTGCACTTGCTTTCCTCCTAACCTGTCCCCAGATAGTTGTGTGGCACTCTCACTCCCTTCTAAATGCCACCTTGTTGGAGAGGTCTTCCCTGGCTACCCAGTATAAGATTTTACATGCCTTCCTTTTCCTTTTACTCTGCTTATTCCCCATGGCAGGGAAATATAACATCTCTTGAATATCTAGCATGCATCAGTCCCTGGAGTAGGTACCTCTGTCCAGCATTTCATTGAGTCCTCACAGTATGCCTGCAGGTAGGTATTAGTACCTTTATTTTATGAAAGAGGCAGCTGAGGCTCAAGACAGGAGTGAAGCGTGATGGTAAACTCACGCGGGACATCCCCATGGCTGACCTTGAAGATTCATATGGATATGTCAGAGGGACTTTTTAGGAGCTGTTGACCTTTTAGATATCTGAAGGAGACAGACATTTTCTACAGCTTCTAACGTTCTCTACTAAGAAATGTAAAGTATCTCAAGGACTTTGTAGTAGCCACGTGAGCAATTTCGCTGCTGGTCACAATTAGTCACATGTTTGGTCCTGTCTGGGTACTCATTCAACAGGCATTGGCTGAGCACACCTACATTACACCTGTACGCACAACATGATAGAGCCAGACACTCGAGGCAGATACCCTCCTGGTTTGGAAGATAGTTTATGGCGTATACAAAGACGTAAGAGGCAACCTAAGTTAATTTGAACCTATACTTAAGGAGGAACTGTTGAAATATTGTTGTGCTGGTAGTTTCCCAATGAAGGAATTGCTTAAGGAGCAGTGATTTGGCATTAACCTATCATTATATTTCCCAAGCATATCCTCTAGTTTTGTAGGTTCTTAATGGTTAGGTTGAGGAGTTCCCGTCATGGCCCAGCGGAAACGAATCTGACGAGGAACCATGAGGTTACAGGTTCGATCCCTGGCCTCACTCAGTAGGTTAAGGATCCGGCATTCCCGTGAGCTGTGGTGTAGGTTGCAGACGCGGCTCTAGCGTGGCTGTGGCTGTGGCGAAGGCTGGCAGCTGTAGCTCCAATTCGCCCCCTAGCCTGGAAACCTCTATATGCTGCGGTGCGGGCCTTAAAAAAGAAAAAAAATTGTTAGGTTGAAAAAAAAAGAATTTCAGTCATATAAATTAGGGTAACGCAGTGTTAGAGCCATTAATTGCAACACTTCTTAATATAGTATACTTTGTGAGAAGGCTAGCCTTTCCAGTCTTTCGCAAACTTGCATCACCCTTGATCTTTTTGATTTACTGATCATCTTATAGGACTAGTATTCTGCCTAAAAGAAACAAACCATAGTAGAAAGCGCAGGTATGGGGTAAGCAAGAGGTGAGAAGACAGGCTGGGATTATCCAAAAGATAAAGAGTACAGATTAGGGTGAAAGCAATAGAGTGGATCTGGTTACATTTAGAGAGAAACATCACAGATGTTGAAAATTAGAACCAACTAGGAGAAAGTGATCTTTGATTCACTGAGTGGCTGCCAGGCACCTAAATTCAGAGGTTAAGTTGCTTACTCAAGGTCATGTAGCTAAGTGAGTAAGCATAGGATTATAATCCTTGTCTCTGTGACTTCAAATCATCATGTTCTGATGATATGATGTCTAGGATTTGCTCCAAGGTAATCTGCGGAAGAAGGTTAGATAGTGTAGATGGGAGAAAAAAAGAGTAAATAGTGATCATTATAAAATCAGAATAATGGGTACATGGAATTTATTATAGTATTTTGATTTTGTATCTGTATTAGATTTTCCAAGAGAACGTGTTTTAAAAGAATAAATAAAACGCTGTGTTCTTTCTGCAGCATTATAGGGCATAAGCAAAAGTGATTGAAAAAGGGAGTTCCCTTCGTGGCTCAGTGGTTAACGAATCCGACTAAGAACGATGAGGTTGTGGGTTCAATCCCTGGCCTTGCTCAGTGGGTTAAGGATCCGGTGTTGCCGTGAGCTGTGGTGTAGGTTGCAGACACGGCTCGGATCCCGCGTTTCTGTGGCTATGGCAAAGGCTGCCAGCTACAGCTCCTGTTAGACCCCTAGCCTGGGAACCTCCATATGCCGTGGATACGGCTCTACATAAAGGGCAAAAAGACAAAAAAAAAAGTGATTGAAAAAGTATTCAAACCATAATAATAAAGGTTTAAGATTTTGCATGTTTCAGGCACTGTACTAAGCTCCTAACATGTATTTCCTCATTGAAATTTCAGTAACACTGTAGGCAAATAGAGGTGATAAAAAGGAAACTTTTAGGAGAAAGATGCTGAGTTCATGTTAGGCATTTTCAATATCAAAAAAGCTTAATTATCTTCAAAATATATGCATGTGACTGTATAGATATAGGTGGCACTAAGCCAGAATTTACTTAGTGACAGGACCTGTTTTTTCTTGGCTTTAAAGCTGTAGCCATATTAACCGTAATGTTTTGAGGATCAAAAAATTTATGTCATAAATAAGTGTAAGCAAGCATCATTCTAGCATCCCAAGGTAGATTAACCTGTGTAATCATTGTCTTCCTGCCTGTATTGTCTGACCAAGAACTAAGTGAAGTACTTTCCAACAGGCTAATACCAGAGCTACCCTTTGTCTTGATTAGGGAATAAATTATAAGGCTTATTATATTTATTTGATAATATTGATTTTTTTTTTAGGGCTTCCCTTGTCATATGGAGGTTCCCAGGCTAGGGGTCAAATCAGAGCTACAGCTGCCGGCATATGCCAGAGCCACAGCAACGCAGGATCCGAGCCGCGTTTGCAACCTGTACCACAGCTCACGGCAACGCCACAGCCCACAGCAACGCTGGATCCTTAAGCCACTGAGTGGGAGCCAAGGATTGAACCTGTGTCCTCATGGATACTAGTCAGGTTTTTGTTACCACTGAGCCACAGTGGGAACTCCTATACGGTGATATTACAGGTCTCACAATCACACCCCATTCTTACAGTCATCTTGGCTTTCTGTCTGGATATGGGATCCCAGGGAAACTTTGTCATTAGGAAAATGTGTAGTTGAGGTTAAAGATGAGGTTTAAATTGTCCAGCCTTTGAAACTACTGCCTTGTCTATGTATTTGTTTTTGTTTTGTTTTGCCTTTTCTAGGGCTGCACTCGCAGCTTATGGAAGTTCCCAGGCTAGGGGTCTTATTGGAGCTGTAGCCGCCGGCCTACACCACAGCCACAGCAACGCGGGATCCAAGCTGCTTCTGCAACCTACACCACAGCCCACGGCAATGTGGGTTCCTAAACCCACTGAGCGAGGCTAGGAAATGAACCCGCAACCTTGTGGTTGCTAGTCGGATTCGTTAACCACTGAGCCACTGTGGGAACTCCTCTATGTATTTGTTAAATGACGTTTTTGGCATGTTGTTTGTTGTACTCATAATTAGCAAAACATATTTTAAATAGAAAATGTAGAAAAGCACAAGAAAATAAAAACCACCTACAAACTACTACCTAAAATCAACCGGTACTAACTAATGGTTTAGTAAATGTCCTATCAGTCTCCCCACTCCCCCCGTGCTTATATGTGTCTGCTTATTCTTTTCCTTTCATAAAATTGGGACCATACTGTATATGCTTTGTTTTGTGTTTTTAAAATATCCTTGTTTTTATATACACATACATACGCATACATGCATATATATATATATAGTTTGGGGGGAAATGTTGCCTTTGTTGTTTAGTTGTCTGGAAAATACAAAAATTTAGTGACTAAATTTTTGAAAAACATACGTAATCTATTCTTAAAGTATCAGTATCAGGAATGAAAGAAAAAGAAAACAACTGACTATCCTGTATTTAAGATACGCAAATTAGGATTGCTTACAATATGTTTTTTTTTCCCACATAGTTGCATTTTGTTTCTAAACTTGCAATAATTATTTAGAATTAATTTTACAGTGTTTTCAGTGCTCCTTTTTTTAGTCTTTGGCTTTCCCATTCTTATGTTCTTTACTTTGATTCATCTCTTATTCAGATGCAACTTTATGGAATTTTTTTCAACAGAGATAACCTGGAGGCTTTTTTAAAAATTAAGGTGATTTTTGTAAAATACGGTAGTAGTAAACACTCATGCAAAATAATCAAAACAGTTCACAAAAAATATAGTCAAAAGTTATCCTCTACGGAGTTCCCGTTGTGGCTCAGCGGAAACTAATCCGACTAGGAACCATGAGGTTGTGGGTTCGATCCCCGGCCTCACTCAGTGGGTTAAGGATCTGGCGTTGCCGTGAGCTGTGGTGTAGGTTGCAGACGCAGCTCAGATCCTGCGTTGCTATGGCTGTGGCGAAGGCCGGCAGCTGTAGCTCCAATTAGACCCCTAGTCTGGGAACCTCCATATGCTGCAGGTGTGGCCCTAAAATGACAAAAGGCAAAAAAAAAGCCACGAAAGTTATCTTCTAGGAATAACCACTGTTAACAGTTTGATCTTTATCTTTTTAGACCACTGTTGTGCCCATTTAAACATATTTATAAACACATATACATATATGATTAAAATGATAGTGTGATGTACATTCTCTTTCTTTGTTCTTTTCGTTAAACAGTATATCAGGGACATTCTTCATGACTACCTTTTGAACACTTGTGTTTTGAAAGTTTTCTTATTTTGCCTTTGCATTGAATGACAGCTTAGATTAGATCAACTTTTTTTCCCCTTTAAAACAACAGCTATTGCTATTGCTCCATTGCATTAATGGCTAGGAAAAATTGGAGAAAAGTCTGGTTTTTCTTCCTTTGTAGCTAAACTTTTTTTCCATAAAGCATAAGTAACTCACAACTTTTTAATCTTGAATTTCAGTATGTATGAGGATTTGTTTAGATGTTGGGCTCTGTAATTTTTCATGGTACGTAATGAGCTTTTTAAATTAGCAGATGCAGTTCTATCTCTGAACCAGAAAAGTTTTCATCTCTTATGTCCTCGATTGCTAATGTTGTGTTTGTTCTCTTCTTTAGTAATTTCTTTTCTCCTAATATGTATGTTAGATTTCCATTCTTTGTCCTCTACATATCTTTCTGTCATCATTTCAAGCCTTTTTTGCTTTGCCTCTGCATTCTCAGAGGGCTTCTCAAGTTCGTCCTCTCCGTAATTGATTTAGATTTTTTTTTTTTGCTCTTTATTTTTTTTATTTCTTTACATTATACCCAGCTGTACAGCGTGGTGACAGGGTTACACATCACAAGTGGTTAGACATAGTTCCCAGTGCTATACAGTAGTATCTTGATTTAGATTTTTGTAGGGCTGATTCTACTCATTACTGCTTCAAATTCAGTTTTTAAGTCTGCTATTGCATTATTTCCCTATCTTATCCTGTAACCTTTGTATTTTTGCCTGCCTTTTGTCCAGGTCTCTTTTATCTGTCTTTATCATTCATTTTTTAGCAGACTTCACAGGCTCTGTGGTTTTAAAAATTCAGCGGCTCAGCAGGTTAAGGATCTGGCATTTTCACTGTTGTGGCACCAGTTCTATCCCTGGCCCAGTAACCTCTACATGCCACAGGTGCAGTCAGGAAAAAAAAAATCAGTTCTAAGAGTAAAGCAGACACTATCTTCTTCATCTAACATTTTACTGACAAATATTCTTTATTTCTCTGTCTCTTTGCATGCTGCGTTTCCTCACAGACTCTTCATATGCTGCAACTTCCATTTCTACGATCTGAGTCTGGCCATTTGTATTTCTTTGAACAAAGATAGGTTTACTCTGATACTTATTCCACAAAAGCTTCTCCCTGGAGGCCTTCTTTGTCTACAAGTATTATTTGTAGAATAAATCCTGTTCTCAAGTCTAAAACTGATTGATAAAAGTTTGTATTACCAAGTGACCACCCTGAAGTGAGTGAGGAGAAGGCCAGGTGGTGTGTGTACTCAAGAAATGAATTTATTTTCTACATTTTCTATCCTGTGTATAGTGCAGCTCCTATACCAGAGCTAGTGTCCTCTGTTTCACGTAAATGATACAGCATTTCTGATCTCCTTTTCCTAGAGCTGTGTCCTACCATGTCAGGAAGAAATTCCACACTCTGGCTACCTCCCATTTATATTTACTGGGGCCTCTCTGAGCTGCTGATTGTGAATGGAACTGATTTGTAGCAGTGAAAAGTCTTGCACGTGTTGTTCTGCATCTGCCTCCATACCCTCACACTTTGTGGTAGGCAGAAGAACGCCCTCCCGCAAAGATGGTCCACGTCTTAATTCCCCAAATCTGTTAAATATATTTTACCTTACAAGGCCTTTGTAGATGTGTTTAGGTCAAGGATTTTGAGAAAGGAAAATAACCCTGGATTATCCAGGTGGTTTAACATAGTCCCAGAGTTCCTTCTAAGGAGGCAGGAGTGTCAGGGTCAGAAAAGAGAGGTGTGATGATGGAACCAAAAGTCACAGAGAGAGAGAGATTTGGAAGTAGAATGCTGCTGGCCTTGAAGGTGGAGGAAGGGCCCATGAGCCAAGGAATGCAGGTAGCCTCTAGGTACTAGAAAATAGGAAAGGCAGAGTTCCCATTGTGGTTCAGCAGGGCATAGTGTCTGTGAGGATGTGGGTTTGACCCCTGGTCGTGCTCAGTGGGTTAAGGATCTGGCATTGGCACAAGCCTGTGGTGTAGGTTGCAGATGCGGCTTGGATCTGGTGTTGCCCTAGCTGTGGTGTAGGCTGGCAGCTGCGCTCCAATTCAACCCCTAGCCTGGGATCTTCCATACTTCTTGTGTGCGGGTGTGGCTGTAAAAAAAGAAGACAACAGAAAAGGCAAGGGAACAGATTCTCCCATTGAGCCTCCAGAAAGAACACAGCCTTGTCAACACCTTGATTTTAGGACTTCTGATCTCCCAAACTGTAAGATAATAAATTGTATTGTTTTAGATAATTAAATTGGTGGTATTTTGTTACAGCAGCAATAACTGCTTTTTCTTTTTTAACCTCTTAAATTATGAGATATACATATAGAAATACATAAAACTATAAGACTCATCACAAAGTGAGCAACTGTATAACAACCAAGCATGTCAAGAAATAGAATAAGACATGGGTGATTAATTACCAGTGTATTCAGCTTATGTTGCAGGTTCTAGCCAGAACAATAAGGTAACAAAAAGAAAATACTAATAAGACAATTGGAAAGGAAAAAAAAATCTGTATTTGTAAATAATGTGATACATATTTAGAAAATAAGGATAAATTATTAAAATTTACATGTGCATTTAGCTAAGTTGCTGGATATAAAGTCAGCACACAAAAATCAATTCCATAGCTATATACTAACATCAAGCAAAATGAATTTTTTTAAAAAGTTGCTTTCTGGAGTTCCCTGGTAGCTCAGCGGGTTAAGAGTCCAACGCTGTCACTGCCGTGGCCTGGGTCACTGCTGTGGCATGGGTTCTATCCCTTGCCTGGGAACTTTGCATTCCTTAAGTGTGGCCCAAAAAAAAAGTTACTGTCTTAAGAAGGGAAGCTATGAATTGGCTCTTAATGAGCCGTTTCCAGCTATCTTCTATCCATCTGGCAGTAATTCTTTATGGTTTATGGCAGATGGATGGCATCTTCCCATTTAATAGCTGTTGACTGTACTGTGTGCATCAGGCACTCTTCTAGATGCCGCAGCCATTACCGTGAACACAGTAGACAAAGGAGGCATCGTGGGGCATGGGGAATATATCTGTGTTTAAGTTTGAGCACTTCTTTTGGGATATTGGAAATAGAGTTATTAAGCACAGAAGTATATGCTTTTTAATTACAAAAATAAACTTTCTTTGTATTACAAAATAGATGTTCATTTTAAGAAATACTAGAAAAATCAATATTAGCAATAAGGAAAATAATAAATTCCTTGATCCTTCTATCTTCTATCCT
>PVHT020000004.1:866408-878638 GCA_004024745.2 Catagonus wagneri
AGGGGTCTAATCGGAGCTGTGGCCACTGGCCTGCGCCGCAGCCACAGCAACGCAGGATCCGAGCCGCGTCTGCAACCTACACCACAGCTCACGGCAACGCTGGACCGTTAACCCACTGAGCAAGGGCAGGGATCGAACCCGCAACCTCATGGTTCCTAGTCGGATTCGTTAACCACTGCGCCACGACGGGAACTCCCTAAAATGTGAATTTTAATGGCTACATTATATTAACATGTATGGATAGACATACCATAATATTTTAGTCCTCAATCGTTAGACATTTTAGAAACTTACTGATTTTTCAGTTATATAAATGATGCCATCTCAGGCAACCTGATACAGAAATCTTTACATGTATATTTTATCAGTTCCAAAAATAAATTTTTGAGTGGAATTTCTAGATCAAAGTGTGTGTGCAGAATTTTTGACTTTTGATAGATAATGGCAAAATACCCTCCAAAAAAGGAGGTTGTAGCTGTCTAAATTGCAGAATGTGATAACTTTCCTGGCTGCTTAATTTTTTGTAACTTTGTCAAAGATGGGCAAAAATGGCATCTCATTGTTTTGATTTTCATTCTTTGGTTACTAGTAGGGTTGACTTTTTTAAAGTATTACGCTTTTTGGGAGTTCCTGTCGTGGCACAGCGGTTAACGAATCCGACTAGGAAACATGAGGTTGCGGGTTCAATCTCTGGCCTTGCTCAGTGTGTTAACGATCCAGCGTTGCTGTGAGCCGTGGTATAGGTTGCAGACACGGCTCGGACGTTGCTGTGGCTGTGGCTGTGGCCGGCAGCTGTAGCTCCTCTTAGACCCCTAGCCTGGGACCCTCCACATGCCATGGGTGCGGCCCTAAAAAGCAAACAAACAAACAAACAAACAAACAAACAAACACCAGTATTATATTAATTGATTATATGTATTGGTATTATATTTTATAAATTTTCTCATGGTCCTTTCCCCTTTTACTATTAGAATGCTCATCCATTTTGTTTCTCAGTGATTTGTAAAAGTTTTTTATGAATAACTCTTGAACTTTCTTTGATTACCCTTATATAAGAAGTGTTTTATTTTTATATTGAAAGATAAGAACTTTTGGATACTTGGGAGGGAGAGAGCTCTATGTTTTTAGGCAGTCAGAACATTTATATTCCATTGTCACACCGTGCCAGATAAATCCTTTGTCTTCAACCTTTAAATTAGTTTTTCCTTCTTGCATTTTCCTATCAACCCATGAATATATCTAAGGAAAAATTATTTTTGGCCAGATATTTAGAAATAAACTCTGTACTATATTTATTTCCATCTCTGTTTTGCCTGTTTAATCAAAGAATCCCTTGATAAGGTTATCAACTTAGTAAAAGTTATACAGTGTTGTGGAAAGTCCTCTGGTTTATATCTAAAAATAATATAAATTCAGGTTCTCTTTTTTTTTTTTTTTTTTTTTTTTGCCTCTTCTCAGTTTAGGTGTAATAAGTACTTTGATTGGCCACTTTGTCTAATGACTCATTTCACCAGTGGCCCTTTGGCACTGATCTTTCATATTGTATATTTCTGTCTACCTGTTGTTGCCTTCACTTACCTTTTTTGTGTTCTCTCTCGTACCTCTTTACTAATTGTTCATAAATTTGTAGAATTACTAATTACAACTTCCATTTACTTCAGTCCTTTAAGATTACATCAGTTTACCTGCTGCTTTCTCTCTGGGTTAAGCATTCAAATCTTTGAATGTTCTGGGTCCAAAGATAGCTGAGTATGAGTCTATGGAGAGAGTACCTCAGCAGACCCTTGAAAGTGCTCTTAGAGGCACTGAATATATGCACTGGATGGTCTACATTGTTTTGGGAGTGTACTCAAGGGCAGAAACGTCTAAAAGCAATGGTAGTGCAGCCTCCATGGACCAGAAGATCAGGATAATGCCCTGGACTTTGAACTTGGCAGGCAGGATTGCCTGTAGATGAACAGTGACTCTTGGAATTGGATGATGTGGATAACTGATGCACAGAAACCTAAAGTCAGCAGTGTAAACATGCCTGCCTGTCTACGTACATGCATACATACAAACAGTTTTCAGCTCAAGACTTAATAAACATGGGCCACGATGAAGAATAAAATTGAAATTGGTAAGGGGAAGGTAGATGATACTTAGAGAAAACCCTTAACTACTGACATAAATTTCTGCCTCAGAACTTACTGTCATCCCACCCTTTTTAATCTTTACAAATATCCCTCATATCTGTAAAATAATGTTTATATTTTTACTTCATAATTTTAGATATCTGAAAAAATAATTTAATACATTAACTTTTAATAATCAATTTGTTATATAACTTACATACAATGAAATTACACATTTGAATGCACTCGTGTGTGTATATACCTGTATAAGGACCATGCCAACCAAGATATAGAATACTTCCATTTTCCCAAAATATTACCAAATGTCTCTTTGCAGTTAATCTCCCCAATCCACTTCTCACCCCAGGCAACCACTTATCTACCACTTTATTCTCATTATAGATTAGTTTTATATGTTCTGCAGTCAGATTCTTAACCTACTATGCCATAATAGAAACTCCTAACTTTACTTGTTTTTTTTTTTTTTTTTTTTTGTCTTTTGTTGTTTTAGGGCCGCACCTGTGGCATGTGGAGGTTCCCAGGTTAGCGGTCTAATCGGAGCTATAGCGGCCAGCCTACTCCAGAGTCACAGCAACGCCAGATCCGGGCCTCAACCTCATGGCTCCTAGTTGGATTTGTTAACTGCTGTGCCATGACAAGAACTCCCCTAACTTTACTTTTAATTACAGAAGTAATCCATGCTCTCTGCTATGATAATAAAATAATATAGAACTATAGAAAATTAGAATACAAGTCCCTCCCTCCCAAAGATAATTGCTATTAACAGTTTAGTAACAGAATATTAATTTTTTAAATAAAATTCAAATACATGCCATGTATACATTACTTTTTTTTCTTTTTCTTTTTCTTTTTTTTTTTTTGCTTAATATACCTTGCAACTGTTTCTAAATAACTACATATAAATCTTCAGGTTGCATCATGTTTCATTGTATAGATGTAATTTATGTTTTTTTTTTTTTTTTTTTAATTTCTTTTCTTAGGGCTACACCTGCAGCGTATGGAAGTTCCCAGGCTACGGGTTGAATCAGAGCTGCAGCTGTTGGCCTACCCTGTAGCCACAGCAACAGCAACACAGGATCCAAGCCACATCTGCAACCTACACCACAGCTCATGGCAAGGCCTAGTTCTTAACCCACTGAGCAAGGCCAGCGATCGAACCCACATCCTCATGGATACTAATCAGATTCCTTAACTGCTGAGCCACAATGGGAACTCCTAGGTATAATTATCCATGTCTTTTAGATGATACTTAGTTATGTCCAGTATTTGTTTTTGCAAACAGTGCTGAAACGCACTTCCTTGTACTTAAATCTCTGTATCCTTATGGGACTGTTTCTGTGGAATAGATTCTTACAAGTGGAACTGCTTTGTCAAAAAATACACGTGTTCAGGAGTTCCCGTCGTGGCGCAGCGGTTGACGAATCCGACTAGGAACCGTGAGGTTGCGGGTTCGATCCCTGGCCTTGCTCAGTGGGTTAACGATCCGGCGTTGCCTTGGGCTGTGGTGTAGAGCGCAGACGCAGCTCGGATCCTGCGTTGCTGTGGCTACGGCGTAGGCTGGCAGCTACAGCTCCGATTAGAGCCCTAGCCTGGGAACCTCCACATGCCGCGGGTGCGACCCTAAAATGATAAAAAGGCAAAAAAGGAAAAGAAAATATGTGTTCAGTATTTTGACAAATACTGCCAAATTCCCCTCCAAAATGGTCATACCAGTTTAAACTCCCATTAACAGTACAGAAGTGTCTGTTTCTTCATACAATCACTAATACTGTTTATTACCGTATTTTCAATTTCTGCCAATCTTCTATATTAAAAAAGTATCTAACTTGCATTTTTACTAGTGTATTAAAGGGTCTTTCGGTATATTTATTGTATGTTTATATTTCTTCCTCTCTGACTTACACATATACGTATATTTATGGCCTCGCTCATTTTGTATTTTTTATTATTCTTATTGATATGTCAGAATTCTTAATATACTATAGGTAGTTTTATATGCTGCAAATATTTTCCACTGGTTTGTACCTTGTTTTTTTATAATCTAGTTTATATTTTTTTCAGTGTACATCTTGAAATTTTTACAGAGTCATATCTCCCTTGTCTTTTCCTATATGACCTATGGATTTTCTTGTTAAGCTTTCCTCATCTTGGTACATACCTGTTACAGTTAATTTAACTTGATTTCTCAAAAAAGAAGGTTTGTAGTTAACAAGATACAGTGTGATCTACCCGGCCATTAATGGAATTTTGGCTGTAAAGTAGGAACCCCCACTTTTAACTGCTCCAAATACTCCAGAATTTCAGTTGTTTGGAACAAAGGCTTTAAGGGTGTGATGTTTTTGTGGACAATTTTGTGTGATATTATTATCAGTGAAATAAAAAATATTTAGCTGTCTGAGAAAAAAACAACAAATATTTTTAACTACCAGTAAACTCAGGAATAACGAGATAAAATAATGTAAAACCTCATTTGTAGCGGATGCTTATCTAGCAATGGTTTGTTGGCTTTTTTTTTTTTTGCTCATGGACGTAGCCCCCTCTAAAGTGAAGAAGAGAAAAATAAAACGTGGTTTTCATGTGTGCGGCAAAGGCTTTGGAAAGTTGGAATTGCACAATGGGTGTAGATTGAGCAATTGCTTATTAACAAGGCATCCACAATGGGGGGTGTCCTTGCTCTTGTGCAATTAGGGAACTCCAGAGCGGCCTGAATAGGGGATTTCCTTTTGTTTCTTACATGCCTTTTTTAAAATTTACTTTTTCCCTTCTTTTCAATGTTCTTTTTATTTTATTCCTTAAATTTTTATTTGTGGGGTTTTTTTTTTGTTTTGTTTTTCTGTTTTTTCCTTTTTTTTTTTTTTTTTAGGGACAAGATTAATTAGCCAGACATCTTCATGTCCCTACTTCTGTGATATGATTAGAAGTGAACCTGGGCCTGGTTCTGCAGATGCTGGGAGGATGGTGGCTGATGGTTTAAGGATTTCTAGTTCAGCTCCTTCTCTCGATTGCAATACTTAGCTGGTTCTGAGTGGTTGAAATATGGGTTACTGATCAGCCAGCATTCCCTGATTTCTTATTACTAGAATTTTGCAGACTTTGAGTTTTCTGAGGTTTTTGCCTGCTCTGCTTTTAATGGCGACTGACACCTCTTGATGATGATCAGCTGCAGACTATACCAGAAAGTAAAGCCAAACTTTAAGCTGAAAGCATAGGAGCCAACCAGTAAAAGCCAAAGTTATACAGGATTTGTTTGTCTCTTGGCCTTGTTTTCTCCAATCTTCCCTTTAGCCCACTCGGTCACCACTCATGTTAGATGGTACTTACTTAGTGAGCATGCTCCTGATTCTGATTCTCTTCCCCACTTACCTTTGTTCTGGGGGTACCGAAGTCTCCTCGCTCTTAGCTTTGCACTATTCCAGAGAACAGGAGAGGTGGTTGGGTCAGAGTGCCAGAAAAGCAGAAGTTAAGTATGTGGATTTCATAGCCGCATGTATGAGTGTTTGTGGGGCAGGGAACTTCTAATGGAAAACATTTGTGTTGCATCGAAAACAGAGCAAGGCCTGGTTAGAGTCTGTCTGCTCTGTCAGTCTGTTCCCTACCAGCACTAGTCATTGTTCTCCTGGGAGTCTCAGGCGTATTGTGGTTTCTTCTGCTCTTGCTAGTCCCTGATCTTGCCAGAGTTTTTGTGTCACGGGTGGCCCCATTCGCAGTTTGGAGTGAGACTGCAAGGGTGGTGACTAATGGCTTTGAAGGCACTCAAGCCCACATCTTGGCTTGAAGACCCATTTTAGGTGAGCCTGGGGAGAGGGATGGGTCTCCAGCACAGACAGTGGGAGAAGCATGCTTAGACTCATAGACACCTTTTTAGTCCCTGCTTTACTGCTAGCAAAGCACAAACCAGAAATATGGAGACCAGAGGCAAAGGCTTGCTGTTTGGGCTTGCCGATTCATTTGCAAATACTCGTGTGGGATGCACCTGGGTACCTCTGACAGGCTGTTGTCAGTCAGGTCGTGTGGCTGGATGCCCTTTGGGAAATACAGAAGAGAAAATGCTAATTTCCCGGAGGATAGTGTCACTCCAAGATATGAGGGACCTGTAAGTTGAGCTGTTTCTTTATTTCTCCTCCAGACCCTCTAAAATTCACATTTGTTCATCATTTTTTAAAAAAAATAAAAAAGGAGGAAAGAAAGAAAACAATAAAAAAGCGGCAGCTCAGAGTTTTCTGGGTCCCCAAGAAGGCACTTCACCAATGTGGTTTTCACATTTTCAGGTTTTTGGCTGGTGAATAAGATTGAGCAGAAATGCTCCTTCCCCTGATAACAATACATTCAGATGCAGGATCAGGAGCGTGTGGATTAAAACCAGACGGTGGATGATTAATATTTTTGCTTATGGAGGTAGACATGGCAGCTTCCTCCATTTAAATGAAAAAGCCCTTTCTCTGCATTTGTATGTGTGCATATTCTTACACGCCTGTGCTCTTCGAAGGTGGAAACTGCGAGTTTCTAGCTTAGTTATTGTCTCCAGGTACCATTTCCTTCCTCTCGCCTGAAGTACCCAAGAAGTACTAGAAGGATTAAGCTGTGAAGCAGAGGTGTGAAGATAAGCTACTAAAATGAAAGTGGGAATATGTTCTCTTCTTCAAACTAACTGCTTTCACAGCTCTCCGGGTACTGCTGTAACACACACCTTTATCCACTTGACCTTCTTGCTCCCCGTGGTCCTGTGACCACATTATAAGAGGTATAATCCTTCTTTCAAAATATTGCACCTTTGTAGGTGCCCATAATTTCATTATTGGATCATAATCATATTAAAAGAAACTTTATTATTATAGGTATACTTTTAAGGTTTTTTACTTCAACACTGACAGTATGACAAAGACTTCTTGGAGAATACTTGTAATTAGACCTCAGTAGATGTTTGTTTACTATTTTAGAAAATAACATTTTGGGATTTATTTTTCTTAGATTCTGTGCTCATTAAGCCATTCACGCCATGAGGCCTCCAGTTAGCCTAAGTCTGTGATTTTCCCAATGGTTTTTAAACTTGTGTCTACTTTGCCCTTTGTAGAAACAGAGACCTCTGCCCAAATGAAACAGGAAATGAAAGGGGAGGAGGAAAACCAAGTTGGGACTGGGTGTCTTTTTATCTGCATATGGAAGACTGTGTTTGCTGTCTGTGTAACAGTGAAAAGTTTAGGGGACAAAGGGTATTATAAAGTTCCTTTTATTCCAGCAGAAATATAGGCCTCTTTTAATGTTGCCTCCAATTTCAGGGTGAAAGTGGGCTCTGTGTCAGCCCTGTCACACTCCAGCTAGCCCCACTCACAGAATGAAGTGGAAGTTTCAAGTCCTTTCTCTAGAGACCAAGATTTGTTTGCTTATTTACATACATTAAAATCCACTCTTTGTTACACAGTTTTGATACACATACAGTCATGAAACCACCACAATTAAAAGACAGAGCATTTTCATCACTCCTCCCCCAGTTACAGTGCCTGGCAGCCTCTGATCTGTTTTTTTGTCCCTATGACTTTGCCTTTTCCAGAATGTCATATTAAAAAAAAAAAAAGTAAATTATCGTCTTGAGTTTGGCTTCAGTCACATAGCATAATGCATTTGAGATTCATGCATGTTGTTGCCTGTATCGGTAATTCATTTTTGTTGTTATTGCAGAATAAGATTTCCATTGTATGGATATACCATAATCCATTTATCTGCTTACTAGCTGATGACATTTGGGTTGTTTGCAGCTTTTGGTGATTATAGATACAACTACTACAAACATTCATATATAAGTTTTTATGTGGACTTGAGTTTTCATTTCTCTTGAGTAAATACCGGGAATGAATGAATGGGTCATTTAGTAAGTGTAGGTTTAACTTTGTTAAAAATTATCAAACTGTTTGCCAAAATGGCTATGCCATTTTGCATTCCACCAGCAACGTATGAGAATTCCAGTTCCTCCAGATCCACATCCTGCCAGCACCTGGTACTGCATTTTTGTTTTTGTTGGGGTTTTTTTTTCAGGGCTACAACCGAGGCATATGGAGGCTCCCAGGCTAGGGGTTTAATCAGAGCTGTAGCCGCCGGCCTATGCCACAGCCACAGCAGTGCCAAATCTGAGCTGCACCTGTGACCTACACAACAGCTCATGGCAATGCTGGATCCTTAACCTACTGAGCAAGCCCAGGGATTGAACCCGCAACCTCATGGTTCCTAGTTGGATTTGTTTCTGCTGTGCCACGACAGGAACTCTGGTTTTATTTTTTTAAGTCATTCCAGCAGGTATCCCATTGCAGTTTTAATTTGCATTTTTCTAATGGCTAATGATGTTGAGCATCTTTTCATGTGCCTGGTAAAATGTCTTCACATCTTTTGTCTATTTTTAAATTGGATTGTGTTTTCTTACTGAATCTTGAGAGGTCTTTATGTATTCTGATTGCAAGTCCTTTGTCAGATATATGTGTGTGTGTGTGTATGTTTGTGTGTGTGTGTGTGTGTGTGTGTGTGTTGCACATATTTTCTCTCAGTCTGTGGCTTGTCTTTTTGCTTCAGAGACTAAGGTTTGACTGATTAAATGCTGAGAGCTAGAGGTTTCAGGCTCTCTTGGTAGAAGAAAGTAAAGAAATTGAGGCCTTAGTCAGCAGAAAGCTGTGAAGACCACCCCTTTTGAAGCTGTTTATTTAAAATACAAGAGGGGGGAGGGGTGCTCCAGGACTGAGTTGTGCAGACAGATGTCTGAAGCTTTCTTAATTCCTTCTCTCTGTCCTGTCCCCACCTATGATATGGATTCTGGGCTCTTACCTTCAGTGGGGCTCTTCAGTTCCTGCCATCACTCCAAACCTATTGAGGCTTCTCCAGTTCTGCAAACACCAGTGGAATACCCGAGAGGGCAGGCCAGCTTCTTATTGCAGAGTATATTCCAGACTGAAGTAGTTTTTGATAAGTAATCATTCCCAAGCCCTAAAGTGATAGCCTCCAAGGAGTCACCCACTTTGAAGAGCTTCTTTCATCTCCAGCTGGACTCTTTTCCAAACAAGCATCGGCAGCGCCCAGTCAGGGCCCTGCCACTCAGGGTTCTGCCATGAGAAGCAAATTGGCAGCAACAGGCAGCCCCCTAAGGCAATGGAATTCAGTTCTCGGAACATACATTAAATGTGGATGAGATATTTATTTATCGTGGGACTCTTTCATGTTGCATGGAATTCCTTCCTCAGAGCAGCCCACTTAGGTACAGGGGAGAAAATGTGTTCTGCCCCTTTGGACAAAAGTCAAGAGAAGGTACTGTGTGGAGTCTTGTCACTTTTTAATTGCTGACACTCTTAATTTGTTTTTCTCAAACAGCATTTGCCACTAGCTAGATACTAGCCGAGTTTTCCTTTTGGCACATGACATGAATCACTTCACACTGCATGTGATGATCAGAGGAGGCCTGTTTTAGTCCTAGAGGTCAGCCCATTTTTCCAGGACGATGCAGTCTGGTCAAGGCTCTCTGGCTTCTGACCCCAGTAGGAGTGATGTGTATGGAGAAGAATTTCTGACGCTTTACTAATCACAGTTATTTGAATACCTTTTTGTAAACAAAGTATCTTTTAGCCAAGCTTAAAACTTTTCCTGTTAGTGTAGGTACAAATTTGCCACTTTCCTAAAGACAGATAAATTCAATTAAAGATAGAACTGTAATTTGGAATAATAGTTCAGGCTTTAAAAACAAAGGGAGGGGTTAAAAACAAGTTCTGCAATAAATCTGCAAGTATGGAATCTAAGGGAAATGATCCCATCTGGAAAACTCTACCAGTGGTGCCGCGGCTGGTTTGTGGAGTAATGCGGATCGTGGAGTGAAAAAAGACCCTGCAGTCTTGAAAGATGACAGGCTCCTTAATTGATGTCCATTTCAGCTGGTGCTGTGCCAGCTTATGTTGGCCCCAGTCCAGCGTGCCTGTAATTTGGGAGCCAGGTGTGAAGCATTTTTGTTCCATCTTGTTCACCAGCATCTACAGAAGCCTCACGCATCTCACTTGAGGCAGCAACACTCTGTAGGAAACAGATGTACAGGTAGAGGTGGAAGGAAGTGTCACAGCTGGGTTATGGATATTAAAAAAAAAAAAACCACCTCACCCACACACTCAAGTGAGATCTTCTCTTGAGAGTTGGGGGAAAGAGTTATTTCGTTTCCTCAGTGTAAAGTGCAACTACTAAGCACCCTGGTTTCTGTGATAGTCATTTGTGATTTTTAAAAACATGCCTTATTACTTTAGAGCTCCATACCCTTCATGTGGACAGAGATCTCTAGTGATTTGCCTTCTGCCTAACTCTGGGAACAACAAGTACAATATAAAGAAACATCTCAAGGTGGCCATCAGAGTTGGGACTGATCACTTCCATAGAATCTAAGAATCAAGGAAACATAACCTCTAAGAGGTTAGCTACCCCTGACTAGGTGGGGACACAGTTGTGTTCTCTGGGGTGGGGGAGCGTCTTGATGAACACAGTGGAAGCCATCTGTCCAGTGCGTTGGTATTGGCATCTTGATGCTCATGAGTATGGATGCATTCGGCCCCAGAAGACATTTTTCCCCAGAATCCAACCTGTATTCTTTCTAGCCTTCAGGCTATTCTGAACATTAAAGAACACGCAGTTCTGCCTTTCAGGATTACAACACACAACCAGGATCCTCTCTGTGGGAACCTTAAAGTCCTGTGGACATAGAACTAAACTTTGGAACCGGTGCTTTGCCACTGGCTTACATTTTGATATAAGGCAAGTTTTTAGCTTTCTAGAACTAAGAGTCAGCTCTGTTTCCTGGAGGCCCAGCCCATAAGCAGACAACTGAAGGAATGCTTTGTTGTTCCTTTAACTCAGAATCCCACACAAACAGAGCTGAGGATGGTTTTTTGCCTTGAGAATCAGACCATGTAGTCAGGGAGTAACTACAGGCCTGCCTAGGTTGCTTTTTGCTCTGAAGGTGCCAGGGTCACAGGGCAGCCTTTGGTTCACTGATAGCTTTAATCTGCCCTTCCTTATGTTGTCAATACCAGAAGCTGGAAAATCCCTATACCAGACCTTTCAAGAGGGCGAGGAGCTGGGAAAGGTGGTTTTCTTCTAATATTTGTTGAAATAGACTCATTTTGCTTTTTAAAATTGTAATTGTTAAAATAGGCAGGATACAAAATTTACCATTTTTAAAGTGTGCAGTTCCTTAGCTTTAATACATTCACATTGTTTTTACAACCATCATCCATCTCCAGGTCTTTTTCATCCTCCTCAACTGAAACTCTATATATTAAACACTAACTCCCAATTTCCTCCCTCCCCGCAGCCCCAGGCAACTACCATTTTACTTTCTGTCTCAGAATTGAACTACTCTATGAACCTCGTATAAGCGGAATCATAACAGTATTTGTCCTTTTGTAACTGGCTTATTTTACTTAGCATAACATCTTCACTGTTCATCCTGCTGTTGTACATGTCAAAATCTCCTTCCTTTTTAAGGCAGAGTAGTATTCCATTGTTTATATACACTATATATTGTTTATCTAGTCATCCATGGATAGACACTTGGGTCGCTTCCACATTTTGGCTGTTGCAAATAATATTGCTGTGAACATGGGTATACAAATATCTATTCAAGTCCATGCTTTTGTTTCTTTTGGCTTTATGGAATTACTGGATCATATAGTAGTTCTTTTTCATTTTTTGAGCAATTGCCATACCACTTTCCACAGTACCTATACCATTTTATATTCCCTCTGCACAAGGGTTCTAATTTGTCAATATCTTTGGCACTTATTTTCTGTTTATTTGAAAATAGCCTCCCTGATGGGTATCATGTGATATCTCATTGTGGTTTTGATTTGATTTTCCTAATGACTAATTATGTTGACCATCTTTTCATGTGCTATTTATTGTGTGCATTTAAAAATAAAATTTCTGCTTTCTCACTTGATTGACCTTAGGATGCCTGAGCATTAACTTTTTCCCTCTGGGGCTAAGGAAGGCAGGGTTGTATAAGACAACATGTCAGATGTAGGCTCTGATCCTGACTGTGCTATAGGCTAATTTTATTGCTTTGGACAATTTGTATAGCCTCTC
>PVHT020000004.1:878738-990621 GCA_004024745.2 Catagonus wagneri
TTTTTTTTTTTTTTTTTTTTTTGCTTTTTAGGGCCTCACTTGCAGCATATGGAAGTTCCAGGCTAGGGGTTGAATCAGAACTACAGTTGCTGGCCACAGCCACAGCCACAGCCACAGCAACACGGGATCCAAGCCGCATCTACAACCTTTACCACGGCTCATGGCAATGCTAGATCCCCCCCCAATCCACTGGGCGAGGCCAGGGATCGAACCTACATCTTCATGGATACAGGTTGGATTCGTTTCCTCTCTGTCACGGTGGGAACTCCGTTTGCCTTTTTTTTTTCTTTTTTTGCTTTCTTAGGGCCGCACCTGAGCCATATGGAGGTTCCCAGGCTAGGGATCAAATCGGAGATGCTAGCCTACACCACAGCCACAGCAACGCAGGATCCGAGCTGTTTCTGCGACCTATACCACAGCTCAGGGCAACGCTGGATCCTTAATCCACTGAGCAAGGCCAGGGATGGAACCCACAGCTTCATGGTTCCTAGTCAGATTCGCTTCCGCTGTGCCGTGATGGGAACTCCTCCGTTTGCCTATTTTTTAAATTGAATTATCGAATTATTTGGGAGTTCCCATCGTGGCTCAGTGGAAATGAATCTGACTGGCATCCATGAGGGTGCAGGTTCGATCCCTGTCCTCATTCACTGGGTAAGGGATCTGGCATTGCCATGTGCTGTAGTGTAGGTCGCAGATGCAGCTCGGATCTGGCGTTGCTGTGGCTGTGGCGTAGGCAGGTGGCTACAGCTCCAATTCAGCCCCTAGCCTGGGAACCTCCATATGCTACAGGTGTAGCCCTAAAAAGACAAAAAAAATAAAAAAATTGAATTATTTGTCTTTTATTGAATTGTAGGAATTATTTTTATATTCTGGATAAAAGTCCATTATCAGATACTTTCTCCCAGTCTATGAGTTGGTTGTCTTCTCACTGTTTTGAAATTTTTAATTTTCATGAAGTTCAATTTATTTTTTCTTTTTACTTGTACTTTGGTATTGCAAAAACCTTTTTAAACACTAAAAACTGGGAAATTTTACCACTAAAACACCCTAATAAAGCAAGTTCCTTCTACCCAAAGTACCTGCTTTAGAAAACTATCCCAGATGCAAGAAGGGCTGGTTTGCCATGATAGTAATCATAAAATTGGATCAGATTGATTACAAGAGAATCATGGGGGAGTTCCCGTTGTGGCTCAGTGGAAATGAGCTCAACTGGTGCCCAGGAGGGTGCGGGTTCCATCCGTGGCCTCACTCAGTGGGTTAAGGATCCAGCGTGGCTACAAGCTGTGGCATATGTCGCAGATGCAGCTTGGATCTGGCATTGCTGTGACTCTGGCGTAGACCTCAGCTGCAGCTCCCATTCAGTCTCTAGCCTTGGAACTTCCACATGCCAAGGTATGTCCCCTAAAAAAAAAATGAAAAAGAATCAGGGAATTGGGAGGCCTCTGAGAAGACATCATGTTCAGTCTTCTGCCTAATTAAGAAATAGTCTCCCAATGTCCTCATAGCTTCTGCTTCAGATACTTCCCAGAGTTTACTCTGTCATGAGACAGTCACTATTAAAAAGTTCTTTCTCAAACTGAACACAGTCTGCCTTTCTGTAATTCCCCTTACTGGTTTTAAAGAGATTCTCTTGAAGTCACAAAGCCGTTCCCCGACCCCCAATATCTGACACATCTTAATATACTTGAAATTCTCTTTAAATTTGTTTCTCTAAATTAAACATTGACCAGCACAATCAAATAGATCCTTGATCAGCACTGTCAAACAGAACTTCTTTTGATGATGGAAATGTTCTATTTCTACACCATCCTATATGGTAGCCACAGGCACATATGACTATTGAATACGAGAAATGTGGCTGGTACAAGTGAGAAACAGAAATTGTAATTTCAAGTAAATTGAAATATTCACATGTAGCTGGGGACAGTATACCATATTAGAAACTCCAAGTCTATATCATTCTCCTAGCCAGATTCCTCTATACCAATGGTTCTCAAGTTATGGTACTTGGGCCAGCAGCATGAGATTCACCTGGGAACATGTTAGACCTTACTCCAGACCTATGAATCAGAAACTTTGAGGGTGGAGCTCGGCAAATCTATTTTAGTAAGCTCTTCCGGTGATTCTAGTGCACTAACAAGTTCTCGT
Source organism: Catagonus wagneri (assembly GCA_004024745.2). NCBI lineage: Eukaryota > Metazoa > Chordata > Mammalia > Artiodactyla > Tayassuidae > Catagonus > Catagonus wagneri. The sequence continues at coordinate 880,887 of PVHT020000004.1, forward strand.
TCTTCAGGTTTCTGTTAAAAGCAGTGTTCAGACATGGTCTGACCTGCAGTGATTCTACCTGAAGAAAGTTTCAATGGCTTACAACAAAAAAGTTTGAGTACTATTACCCATATAGCACATTGACTGTATATTATAAAATAAATAATATGTGATTGAGGAGAATTTTTAAAAAATAAAGTTTAAAAAAAAAACCTGCCAGCTGCAGTTCAGAAGAAAAACAGTTAATGAGAACTTTCCCCTAAATCTCACGCATAGTGTAGTAGTGATGGAATTAGAACCCTGGACCGGATTCAGTGCTTTCCATCTACTAGGCTCTTTCACGAACTAGACCCCATTGTTTGGTTTGGTGTCTTCTGGAAGAGAAAAATCTGGTTCCTTGGCATGTATTTCAACCTACCCCCTTTGGGGGGCGTTCCTGCCTGCTCTTCAACGATTTCCCCACCGTGAGGGTGCTTCTGTAGTCACACCCAATGCCCTGGGAACATCTCCCCCTTTTAGGGTTTAACAGACTTCACCTATGAAGTTATCTTGCTTTAATATGATTTTTGTCCTCTTAAACTTACAACCTAGAAGAGGAGCTGGCTTGTTCTGTTGTTGGCCTTGAGCCAGATGTCATAACTTCAGGCAGTGCCACGCTGCATGTCTCCAGCAGTTTGAAATGGAGAACGGAGTTAGAGATAAGATCAGCAGCTTTAGGTGATGGCATTGTTTCAAATAAACCATGCATGACCCAAAGCTTCCACTTCAAATGGGGAATGAAATTGCTTCATCCTTTGACAGCTTGCTCCATGAAAGAAATTTATCTTCACTTAATTGCTTTAGATCCCAAGAGGCTACGTACAGTAATTTCTAGGAGATAATTATATCAAAATTTAAAAATATGTGACTGTGAACGTGCATATGCAACTGCAGTGGACGGGGAGGGACCAAAGGTCCTGCTGAACTTGCTGATAGGTTTCTGTTCTCATTCCTGGAGTCCCCCTGGGTCTTGGGACCACTTACTTTCTGAATCTGCTGATTGAGATGCCAGGTCCTCGGTAGAGCCCTGTACTGCTAGTGTTAAACCATCTTGTCTGCTACTCATGTAGCTGGGTAGCAGTTTGCTTAAACTCCTCCCGAAGCTGGGAGGGGTCAGGCTGGCTGGCTGGCTGACTTCCGGCTGCATATCTTCATCTAGTCCGGCTGGGCACAGTCTGTCTACACTGTGGGCCAGAGCCACTGGGGGTTCCGGTCAGTGGCAGCTGAAAACCAGCAAACTTGTTGATTTTAAAACATGACTATTTAGATGTAAGAGATAAACTTCCTGTAGATGGGGACAGGCTCCTTAATCTAGGCATGTTTGAATTTCCAGGCCTCTTTTTCCTGGCCTTTCTATTTGAATCTAAAACTTCCACTCTCTCATTTTTCACTAATCCCAATTACTACCTGCCTTTATCCCACATTTTTTCTCTCATTTCTGAAATTCCAGGGTTTTCCCCCTACCTCCTGTGAAATAATATTTCAGTGTTGTGGTATAACAGTCCCTAGACAGACCAGAGGTATTTTCTGATTTTAGGCTCAGTTCTCCTGGGACATTTCTTACTGCTTTCTGCCTACATCTGCCTTTAAGACTACACACCAGGAGTTCCTGTTGTGACTCAGCAGTAACAAACCTGACTAGTATCCATGAGGATATGGGTTCGATCCCTGGCTTCACTCAGTGGAAGGATCCAGTGTTGCCGTGAGCTGTGGTGTCAGTTGCAAACACGACTTGGATCTGGCATTGCTGTGGCTGTGGCTGTGGCCGGCAGCTGCAGCTCCGATTCAACCCCTGGCCTGGGAACCCCCATATGGTGTGGTGCGGCCCTAAAAAGACAAAAAAAAAAAACCACACACAGAACATGAGATTGCGAGCTGCTTGAATCCTGTCTATGTTAGACATCCCCAGGTGTCTAGTGTGGGACTGCAGATTTCACAGGGCCTTGATAAATACTTCCTTTGTGAGTCAGAGCCAGTGGGGCATAGCCGGGTGACAAGGTTTACGGGCACTCCTGCCCTAAAGACAAGGGAGGTCTGACTTGGAGGTCTGGGGGACTTTCAGATTCTGCACCAAGATCAGTGAATACCTGAGCCAACACAGGAGGAAGCTGCTGCCACAATTAAGGTGGCTCAACTCAAGCAAGAGTCCGCAGAGCCAGAAATTTCCATTTTCCATTAATTCTGCCCAGGCCAGTCCTATGGAGGCTTCTGCTCACTGAGGTCATTCTCCAGGTGTCCTTTGTCCCCTCCTTCCCACTTAATCAGGGTCAGCCATGCTTCTCAGATCAGTTAGGGAGGAGAGCTGCCTTTTCTTTTAAACTCTAGAAACCTGACAGCTAAAATGAGCAGGCCAATTTGCATTTGAAAAAGGTCATACTGGTTTGCCTCTAAGGAAAATCTGCAGCAAGTACTGTCACATCATTTCTTGGATTCACATCAAGGAGTTTTTGAAGGAATTACACTTTTGCTCACATCTAAAACACGAGCACCTGAGTAGCAGCCTGGAGGGGTCATCAGGGTCAGGGGTTTTGTTCTAACGTGTGTCTTTGGAGCTAGAAAAACATTTGTCTGGTACCCTCTTCTTCTAGAGCTTTTTCTCTGTCCTGCCTGATAGTAGAAACCTCAGAGAAGTTGTTCAGTCCTCAGCAGAAATATGTAGATTTATAGTTAGAACTGTCTAGGGTTGTCCACACAGATCGAGCAGGACAGTAAATTGTTGATCACTTGTCCTTCGTGAGATTGGATTAGCACTGTTGAGACGCATCAGTCCTTCATTAGGAGTTAAATCACCTGCAGTATTATTTTAACCAGGCTCCCATCCCTCCCATTCCCACTTGAAGATACTAATTCTTCAAGTTGACGGATTACTTATTTTGACAGTTTTATTTGCTGTACCATGCCCTTCATGGTCAGTAACCTCGCTTCAGGCCATTTCTTTTAGTTTGATCTTCTCTTAGGAGCAGAACTTGCCTCTTTCTCTTCCTATTTTATTTAATTAAAAGAACATACTAGGGAGTTCCCATTGTGGCTCAGTGGTAACGAGCTTGACTAGTATCCATGAAGATGTGTGTTCGATCCCTGGCCCCACTCAGCGGGTTGAGTATCTGGCATTGCCGTGAGCTGTGGTGTATGTAGGTTGCAGACGTGGCTCAGATCCTGCAGCTGTAGCTCTGGTTTGACCCCTAGCCTGGGAACTTCCATATGCCCTAAGTGCAGCCCTAAAAAACAAAAAACAAAAAAGAATATACTAGACTTAGCTATCTAAGGACTTATCAGGAAGGATAATTGAACTTCAGATGTCTTTAGACTAAAAAGCCAGGAGTTCCCGTTGTGGCTCACTGGTAACAAACCTAACTAGTATCCATAAGGATGAGGGTTTGATCTCTGGCCTTGCTCAGTGGTTTAAGGATCCGGCGTTGCTATGAGCTGTTGTGTACGCCAGCAGCTGTAGCTACGATTCAACCCCTAGCCTGGAACCTCCATATGCCACGGGTGTGGCCCGCAAAAAAGGACTAAAAAGCCAAAAAAAATGATCTGGCTTTTTGGAGGGGCATTGGAATTAATCATTTTTGAATCTTTTTGTGTGTGTTTTGTGTGTTTGTGAATTCAGTGGGTCTAGTTATTCTGGTGCGTTTAGTAAAGCTTTGCCCTAAGAATGTTTGTCTCACTCAGGACTCTGTGTGTGTGTGTGTTGAACAAATCTGTCTGTTCCTCTGGAAAAAAGATAATCAACCCAAATCCCAAATAGGGAAATTGATGCTCCCCGAGGATTTAGGGTCCATATCAAGAGCAGGCTAAGAGAAAGCATTTTAACATAGGTATTGAGAAGAATTGAGATAGATCAAGTAGAAATAAGGAAATGGTGTACAGTTTGCTTCTTTTTCCTAAAGTTCACTCCATAGGCTGCCTTGTCCAATAACAATAGCCACTAGCCATGTGTGTCTATGTTAATTAAAACTAATAAAAATTAAAGTTTAAAATCCCATTCTTCAGTCATACTAGCCATATTTCAGGTGGTTAATAGCCACACATGACTAATGGCTATCATATTGTCAGGAGTAGTTATAGAAAATTTCCATCATTGCCGAAGTTCTGTTGAACAGCTTTGCTTTGTGGTAAAGTCAAAAAATGTAACTTGGTTATTAAGGTTGGGAGTAATAACAGGAACGCTGTAGAGAGGGAGACCTTGGGATTTGAAGAGCAAAAGTCATCTGATTAGGAATGAATCGAGGTCAGAGATAGTGGACTCTAAAGAATGGGAAGTTATGAGATTCCTATCAAGATAATTTAGTAGTAAAACAGCAGGATTCGAAACTCAGGGGGGGAAAAAAGGAGTTCCCATTGTGGCTCAGTGGAAACAAACCCAGCTAGCATCCATGAGGACTCAGGTTCAATCTCTGGCCCTGCTCAGTGGGTTAAGGATCTGGCGTTGCTGTGAGCTACAATGTAGATTGAAGACATAACTCAGATCTAGTGTGGCTGTGGCAGCTGGAGCTCCGATTAGAACCCCTAGCCTGGGAACTTCCATATGCCATGGGTGTGGCCCTAAAAAGCAAACAAAACAAAATTAGGGGTGTGGAGTGGTGCAGCGAGTTAAGGATCCAGCATTGTCACTGCTGTGGCTTGGGTCACTGCTAAAGAGGGTTCAATCCCTGGCCAAGGAACTTTGACATGCCACGGATGCAGCCAAAAAAAAAAAAAAAAAAAATCAGAGTTTGCATTGTGGCTCAGTGGGTTATTAACCCGACTAGCATCTATGAGAATGTGGGTTTGATCCCTGGCCCTACGCAGTGGGTTAAGGATCTGGTGTTGCCATGAGCTGTGGTGTAGGTCAGAGACATAGCTCACATCTGGTGTTGCTGTGGCTGTGGTGTAGGCCAGCAGCTGCAGCTCCGATTCAACCCCTAGCCTGGGAACTTCTATATGCCACAGATGCAGCCTTCAAAAGCAAAAAAAAAAAAAAAAAAATCAGCATCCTGCCTACGTGTAGTGCTGTTATGAAGTGTTATTTCATTTGATTCCCACAGCATTTTACAGGTATTACCCACATTTTACAGGTGAGAAAACAAAGATTTATAGAGACTAATTTATTTGAGATCATATAATAATAATGCTCCAGAACCCCATTATGTCATTAAATGTTAAGTTTGAGTGAATATGAACCCCAGCTTCAGAGGCATAAATACATAAGGTTTTATTCTCTTACATCAGAGTCCAGAAATAAGCAGTCCAAAGGCTAATGTGGGGCCTCCACCAAGCTGGCAGACGCCAGGGCCTCTTTCAGCTCACTACCACAGCATCCTAGGATGTGACCCCTGTCCCAGGATGGCTGCTAGAGGAAGAGGACAGAATGGGCCCCCTCACCCTTTTTTTTTTTTTTTTGCTTTTTAGGGCTGCACCCATGACATATGGAAGTTCCCAGGCTAGGGCTTGAATGGGAGCTACAGCTGCTGGCCTACGCCACAGCAACTCACAATCCGAGCCTCATCTGCAACCTACACCACAGCTCACAGCAACGCCAGATCCCCAACTCACTGAGCCAGGCCAGGGATCAAACCTGCATCCTCATGGATACTAGTCAGATTTCATTTCTGCTGCACCACAGTGGGAACTCTGGCCCCCTCACACTTTTTTACTTAAAACTTCTACTTAGAGTTCAATCACATGGCTACCCTAGCTGCAGAGAAAGCTGGAAATACAGTCACCTCATCAGGTAGAAACCTGCCAAAAATCAAAGTTCTTTTACTAAAGAAGAGGAGGAGACGGAGTATTGGGAGGTAACTGGCAATCTCTGCTGCAACAGCAGTTGGATTTTTGGTCTACTACTTTCCCACTGTTTCATGTTGTCTCTGTTTCATTAGCTAATGATTTAGTCATCCAGGCCTCCAGGGCTAGCAGTTTTTCCAAAGAATTAAACATAAGCACTTTCTCTCCCAGATGAATAACTACAATAAAAGCTACCATTTATTGAGGAGTTGCTATGTCTCAGTTATTATTCTAAGAGCTTTACATGTATTAAAACATTGAATCCTCATAACAACCCTTTGTGTGGGAGTTCCCGTCATGACTTAGTGGTTAACAAATCCGACTAGGAACCATGAGGTTGCAGGTTTGATCCCTGGCCTTGGTCAGTGGGTTAATGATCCGGCGTTGCCGTGAGTTGTGGTGTAGGTCACAGATGCAGCTCGGATCCCGCGTTGCTGTGGCTGTGGTGTAGGCTGGCGGCTACAGCTCCAATTAGACCCCTAGCCTGGGAACCTCCATATGCCACGGGTGCGGCCCTAGAAAAGGCAAAAAGATTAAAAAAAAAAAAAAAACCCTTTGTGGTAGGTACCAGTATTAGCCTCTATTTTATATATAGCAAATCTGAGGTACAGCACCATTAAGTGACTTGCCCAAGGTTACACAGATAGTAAATAGCAGAGTCAGAATTCAAACCTGGGAAGTCTAGCCCCAGAGCCCATCCTCTGAGCCACTGCTATGGTACATGGCTTCTTGGGGAAGTCCTGCAGATGCCTAAAAGTGGCTTTCCTCACAGTCTACAGGAAGAGCCTCTCTAGCCATTCTCCTCCTCAGAAGTATTCATGAACTTTGAAAAAAAGCAGTATATCACTTACTTTTCCACTCCCTGTTGCGTATCTTCCTCTGTTCTCCCAAATGTGAGGCTGAGAAAAGAGATTGTGACATGCTTTAGGTTTTTAGAAAGTTAATATCCCTGAACGAACGTTGGAACTTTTGGGAGAAGATTGTAGTAGGTAATTAATTAGGTGTCCGTAGAGAATCCAGAGGGTCAAAGTTTATCTTAATAGCAATTTTTATTTCCAGGAGTTCCCATTGTGGCTCAGTGATAATGAACCTAGCTAATATCCATGAAGGTGTGGGTTCAATTCCTGGCCCCTCTGTGGGTTAAGGATCTGGTATCGCAGACATGGCTTGGATCTGCTGTGGCTGTGGCATAGGCTGGCAGCTGCAGCTCCAATTCGACACCTAGCCTGGGAACTTCCATATGCCATGGGTGCAGCCCTAAAAAGGAAAAAAAAAAAAAGGAAATTTTGTTTCCAAATATCTTGTAAAATTTTTTCTTCATTCCCACTCCCCCAGCTCCGGTGTTCTAGTTCTAGCTATGGCTGTGAGAGTACCCCTCATCTAGCACTCCATGTCTCTCCCCAGCAGACACCCCACAGAGATGAGTGCTTGAAACATACGGTCAGTTTGTAGCCTGGACTTCTCTGCAGGGTCGGACAGATCTCCCCTTAACTTCCTCTGGTAGGCTTGACGTCTGGCTTCCACTTAATATTAGGTATTTACTGAGCACTATTTGCCAGGTGCTATTTGCGGTTCTAGGAATTCTGTGGTGAGTGAGAGAGACACAGCCTCTTACCCCATGGACCTAATGTCCTAGTTAAAGGGAGATAGGCAATAAAAAAGTAAGTGAAATAAATTTAGCTTGTGTTAGATACCATGAAGAAAATAAAATGGGGCAATTTGGTAAGAGACTAATTGTGGGAGTTGATTTAGTCACATAACCGCTTCAAGCTATAATTTTACCTCCCTTAGAAGTGGCCATAGGGAGTTCTTGTTGTGGCTCAGTGGAAACGAACCTGGCTAGTATCCATGAGTATTCAGGTTTGATCCCTGGCCTCACTCAGTGGGTTAAGGATCCAGTGTTGTCATGAGCTGTGGTGTAGGTCGCAGAGAGGGCTTGGATCTGGCGTTGCAGTGGCTGTGGTGTAGGCCAGCAGTTGTAGCTCTGATTCAGCCCCTAGCTTAGGAACTTCCATATGCCATAAGTGCGGCCCTTAAAAAAAAAAAGTGGCTATAAGTGGAGGCTGAATTCCTTCCCTTGTGCTAATTAGAACTGTCTTGATAACAGATCCTAATCTCTACACATGTGGCCTTACTGTTTTGACCTGTTAGTATGGGGATATACATTAATACACTTCTAAAATTTTGACTATTAAATGAAATAGCACTTACGAAATAGTTCTGTAAACTTTCAAATTTATGTTATTGAAGGGGTTTATAGTGGTTAGAGAGGCTGTCAGAATAACAAGTAGGCAGGCTAGTACTACGTGGAATAAAGGATAAGGCAGCCAGAAGACAACATTTAGGATGGTTCTACTGAAAACAGGATCAAGGGGTCTTTAATATAGCTCTTGAGCAATTCTGTTTACTAGGACTTTCTGCAATGATGAAAATGTTCTACTCTGCACTGTCCAGTATGGTAGCCACTAGCCACGTGTAGCTGTTGACACCTGTGGTGTGCCTGGTGCACCTAAGGAGGTGATTTCTTTTTAAATTTTGTAAATCGTGGTAAGAGGTAACATAAAATTCACCTTTATAAACATTCACAATGTTCTACAGTCATTGCCATTATCCATTTCCAGAACTTTTTCATCATTCCAAACAAACTCTGTATCCATTCAATAAGAATTCCTCAATCCCCCCTCCCCTCAGCCCCTGGAACCTCTAGTCTACCTTCTGTCTGTATGAATTTGCATATTCATGGAAACTCACGTAGGTGGAATCATACACCAGTTGTCCTTTTGTGTCTGACTTATTTCACTTAGCATAATGTTTTCAAGGTTCATCCATGTTGCAGTCTGTGTCAGAACTTAGTTCCCTTTTATGGCTGAATAATGTTTGATGTATGTGTATACCACATTTTGTTTCTTCATTCATCTGTTGATGGACACAAATGGGTCACTTCCACCTTTTGGCTGGCGTGAATAGTACTGCTGTGAACATTGTGGTGGACTCTTGGTGTACAAGTATCTGCTTCAGTCCCTGCTTTCAATTCCTTGGGTATATACCTTGTTATGTGCTGAATTACATGGTTATTCTGTTTAACTTTTTTGAGGAACCACCAAACTATTTTCCACAGCAGCTGCACTGTTTTACATTTCCACCAGTAGTGCACAAGGGTTCCAGTTTCTCTACATCCTCACCAAAACTTTTTTTTCCTGGTTTTCTTGGTAATAGCCATACTAGTGAATGTGAAGTAGTTTATCATTGTGGTTTGGGTTTGCATTTTCCTAATGACTGATGATGTTGAGAATCTTTTTACGTGCTTGTAACATTTGACTATTTTCTTTGGAGAAATGTCTTTTCCATCATTTGCCCATTTTTGAATCAGATTGTTTTTGTTGTTGAATTGTGGGGGTTCTTCATATATTCTGGATATCAATCCCTTAGCAGATATATGACTTGCAGATACTTTCTTCTATTCAGTGGGTTATCTTTTCACTTTCTTGATAGTGTCATTTGGTGAATAAATGTTTTTAATTTTGATAAGTCCAATTTATTATTTATCCTCTTACCTATGTATTTGATGTCATATCCAAGAAATCATTGCCAAATCCAGTGTTGTGAAGTTTTCCCCTTGTGTTTTCCTCGGAGAATTTTCTAGTTTTAGGGAGTTCTCTTCGTGGCTCAGTGGTTAACGAATCCGACTAAGAACCATGAGGTTGCAGGTTTGATCCCTGGCCTCGCTTAGTGGGTTAAGGATCCAGCGTTGCCATGAGCTGTGGTGTAGGTCACAGACGCGGCTGGGATCCCGTGTTGCTGGGGCTGTGGCCTAGGCCGACAGCTACAGCTCCGATTAGACTGCTAGCCGGGGAACCTCCATATGCCACAGGTGTGGCCCTTGAATAGGCAAAAAAAGAATTTTCTAGTTTTAGCTCTTACATTTAGGCCTTTGATTGATTTTGAGTTAATTTTTTAATATGGTGTAAAATAAGGCTCCATCTTCATTCTTTTGCATGGGAATATCCAGCTTTACCAATACCATTTGTTGAGGACTCCCCTTTCCCCACTGAATGGTCTTGGCACCCTTGTCAAAAGTCAATCAACAGTATATATGAAGGTTTATCTTTGGGCTCTGTATTCTTTTCCTCTTATCTTTATATCCTTATGCCAGTATTGGGCTGTTTTGATTACTGTAGCTTTCTAGTAAGTTTTGAAATTAGGAACTGTGAGTCCTCCAATTTCTGTTCTTTTTCAAAATGGTCTTGGCTATTTGGAGTCTTTTCAGAGTCCACATGAATTTTAGGATCTGTTTTTCTGTTTCTGCAAAAAATGCCCTTGGGATTTTGATGAGGATTACATTGAATCTGAAGATCACTTTGGTTAGTACTGTCATCTTAACAATATTGTCTTCCAACCCATGAACATAGTATACCTTTCTATTGGAACTAAGCTTTTAATTATCTTTAATTTTAGGTAATTTAAGTTTTACTTGAAATAGCCACATGTGGCTAATGGCTGTGGAATTAGACAGCATAGCCCTAGAGAATCATTCTCAAATTTTCTTTCCTTTCTAAAACATTGGGCAGTGGTGACACCTGCAGAGGCCTTGTAGTACCTGAATCATCTTTGGGCCCAGGATGACTGCACATATGAAAATCACGGTTAGAGAAGCCTGCATACAGGAGGGTGTAGGTCCCTCCAGGTGATATTTCTGTCCAGCTCTCTGTCTCCCAGAGATAGGAGATGACCACAAGTCATACAGCATCAGTCTCCTTCTCCCTTTGACTTTTGGAAGGGTCTAGTTTGCTCTGGAACCAGAGAGAATCTATTGCTTTAAAAAAAAAAAAGCAAACAAAAAAAAAGACATATTCTGTCTCTGGTAGAAGTGGAACTCCTTCTGCCTCTTGCTATTTTCATATAAACAGAGACTGTGGTACCCAAAATAGGTCAAGTATTTTAAATTTCCTTTCTAAATGAAAATGGTGAAGATTTTAAAGCATTTATATCTTTTAGAAAATTTTATTCAAGTATAGTTGATTTACAGTGTTATGAAAACATAGCTTGTTCATCACTCTGATGCTATTCTCATGGAAACAACAACAAACAACAAAAAGTGCCTTCAGGTACCAGTAATTGTTGGACCTCCAGTTCCATTTTCCTTGAGGGTCGAGAGTCTCAGAGATCCCTGCACATCAGGATGAATACTAGAATTAATTAATTAAACAGATGAGGAAACTCTCTTTCCATGACCGTTCTCTCTTTCCTGCCAGGTCAGAAGTAATGTTAGGATACAGAAGAGCTGTGTCCTTGGTACTGTTCCTAATGGCCTCCCTCCTTAACATCTCTCTGAATCTCCCTGGGGAGATCTCGGCCCTTCTCAGAGTAAACAGGAAAACTCAATAAATAAAATTGGGAATCTCAGAACCTAGAAGCTACCAAACAGAGCTCTTTAGGAAGACGATGCCTTTGGCCTTGAACAGCCAGGAGCATCGGTTTGTGGTGTCTTTGTATAAACATTGTATTATGACTCCTACTAAGGAGCCCTCCAGTCGGCTGCGAGACCAGAAGTGGAACCTGCGTGCCCTGGCTGCCCGTAACCACTCGGCATCAGCCTTTTCCAAAAGGAGGCCGGAGCATCCCTTATATGGTCAGAATTGGACCATCTCAGCAGCTACCCAGTTCTCCATACGCTTTCTCTGCCTTACTGCCCTCTGGCTTACACCACACCCTCGTTCTCATCCTTCTCTTCGTATACAGATAACTGCTTTCTTAGAGCATTTGGGTTTTCCCATACCAGAGTTGATCCATCACTGCTCTACCAGAATTCCTGCGCTAACCACTTGGGTGTTCTGGTGTCAGAACTTAGAAGTGTCCCAACTGTCCCACCCAGCTTCCTCAGCTCTCCTCTTTCTCTCCTGGGTTGTTGTGCTGGAAAGATATTCCTCTTGGATTTCAGTATGTGCAGTCTTCTTTGGGTGGAGCCTTTAGCTGCTCATAGGAGTGCTGGTAATGTCTGGCCTTCGGTGCTGCCAAAGGCAAAAAGCTGGCCTCTTCTCAGTTTAAAGCACATAGTTGGATTGCTAGGGCAGTGTTAGATGGAGGGTGGGGTGAGCAAATACAACTCTCTTCCTACAGTGTTTTCAGGAACTGATTATAAAGCAGCTATAAATGCGAATGAAATCTAAAAGAATGAATTGGCATCCTCCTCCTGCCCACCCCTCCCCCAGGAAAAAAAAAAAAAAAAGATGAGCACACACTCCTACACTCCTACACTCCTCCATTAGGCTCCATCCCAGATCCACACCCTTATTGTTCTGCTGGCCTTAACTTGGTACTATTTCAGAGTAAAGAATCTTTGTTAAACTGTCTCTCTTCCCTGGAAGAGAGCTCAGCCGTGGTCTGCTGAACGAGGGCTGAACTTTCCCGTTAGACAGAATGTGGGTTCCACTTCCATGTCCTCTCCCCTCCCAAGAGCAGTGTGGGCAGAGGCACGTAGACGGAAGGAATAACAGTGCCAAGATTTAGTACCTCAGTTAGGGAGTGGGGTTTTCAGAACTAGCAGTAAAATTGCTTGCAGAGACAGTTGTCACTGAAAGGAGTCTGTCATCAACACACCTCCATTCCTTTCGTCCAGTTGTTTCTTTCCTTGTGCAGCTCTTTCTCCAGGTATTTTCATGAGATTTAAGCCATGTGGCTCTTAATGAGTCTTATCTGGAGTCTCCTAAGTGGCATATTTTGCTGTGCAGAGCACAGCACCCCTGGGTTTGCCCCTCCCCACTCAGCAGCTATTTGCCACTGACCGAGGTGGCGAATGAGCCTGTGTGTGTGGCCAGAGTCAGTGACGAGCCTCCCACCCAGGCCCGGGGAAGCCCTTAGCCAGTGTGGTTCCTGTGGCAGCAGCCAACACGCCAGAGCTCCTCATACCTTCAGGGCTGTGGTGTAACAGCCAGCTTCATGCGGTGGCATTGTTTAGTGTTGGTTGACTTGACTTCTCTGTCCCCACCCTCTGTGTTTAAGGGAACCTGGCCATCGCCCAGGAGAGAAGCTGGCACTTACAGAGTGGCTTCCTGCTGCCTCTTGTAGTAGGAGCCAGGACCACCTTCCATCTCTGCCTTCCTATCTGTGTGGCAAAGGCAAAGGGCCCCTCTGTGCTCAGCCTCCCGTTGTGGGGTTTCAAGTTGCCTGAGATCAGGACGCGGCTATCTGCCAGGTTATCTGCCCAGATAAACATTTATTGTTTACAGGGACGTGTTTCAGCTGCTCTGGCTGATCCCACTGGTGAGATCTTCGAGTTTCTTGAGGTTTGAAGCCAGTATGTGGGGCTGACGTCCAGACAGAGAAGTGCTGGAGCTGGAGAGGTTCCCTGTGACTGGCCACTCCTGAGCTGGCTTAGCTGTTGCCCCCTCCCCACGCGGTGCCAGAGCCAAATGCATATCAGTCAGTTCCCAGCCCTGCCTTCTGGCTGTTGAAACTGCCTCTACATTTTCAGCACTTCTAGCCATTCAGAGGTGAGGATTTATATGAACCAATGTTATGACACAAGCAGCTTAAGACTTCTTTAGGTGGCAAAACCAGCATTCTGACACTTACCCTGTCTTCCTTAATATATTGCTAACAAGACAGCCATTTAGTGAAGGCAACAGGGATAAAGATTTTCCTTTTTTAATCCAAACAGCCATGTCCACTGCATTCAAGTATACATTGTCTTTTTATTTTCTAGTGATTTAATTGATTTCCAACATTATACTACAAATTGAAAGAATTTAGTAAGGAGCTCACTTATCCTGTGTCTAGATTCTGTCACTCTCCTCTTATTGTCCTCGCTTTGTCATGTATCTATCCATCCATCTCTCCACCCATCTCTTCCTTTTTGATCTACATCATCAATACATTTTCTCTAAATCTATCAGCATACATATATATCATTAACTAGAGTTCAGTATTTGTTTATATCTTTTTCTTTTGAGTTAAAATTTATATACATTAATATGGACAGATATTAAGTGTACCTTTGCTAGGTTTGGCAAATGCATGTACCTAAGTAACCTAAAGCGTATCAAAATATAGAATCTTGAGAGTTCCCTGGTGGGCCTAGCAATTAAGGATTTGGCGTTGTCGCTGCTGGGGCTCCGGTTCTGTCCCTGGCTCGGGAACTTCTGCATGCTGCAGATGCAGCCAAAATAGATGTGTAGAATCTCCCTTATCTTCACCTTTACCCCCAGCGTCAGTCTCTGTCCTGATTTTTTTTTTCCAGCATAGATGAGATTTGCCTTTTTCAGAACTTCATAGAAATGGAATCATATAGCATATATTCTTTGAATAACGCTTTTTTCATTTAACATAAAGTTTTTGAGATTCTTCCACATTGTCACATTCATCAGCAGTTTATTCCCTTTTGTTGCTGAATAGTATTCCATTTTATGAATACATAACAGTTATTTTATTCTCTGATGGATTGATGGCTATTTCCAGTTTGGTGCTATAATGAATAAAGTTGCTGTGAATAGTTGTACACGGATCTTGGGAACATGTGTTTCTCTTGGGTAAATGCCTGTGTTGGACTTGCTGAGTCATAAGGTAGATGTTTGCTTTTTATTGGAGACTTCTAGACCTTTTCCAAAGGTGATTTCACCATATTACACTCCAACAATATATAAGAGTTCCAGTTGCTCCACATCCTCGTTTCAGGGAGGGGAGTGGTATATTATTTTGGTTTTTAATTTGCATTTCCCTGATGACTGATATGAAATTTATATACTTTTTCATGTCCTTATTGACCATCTGTATATCTTCTTTGTAAAGGGTGTGTTTTAGCTCTTTTGCCCATTTTCTTTGAGTTGTTTGTTTTCTTGTTATTGAGTTATAAGATTTCTTTATGTATTCTAGATACAAGTGCTTTGTCAGATAGATGTTTTGTGAATGTTCTCACTCAGTCCATGGCTTGCCTATTTATTTTCTTAACAGGGTCTTGTTGAACAGAAGTTTTATTTTGATGAAATCTAATTTATCATGTTTTTTTATGGCTATTATTTTATGAGTACTTGAAAACCCGTCCTATACACTTTCTCCCCTGCCATTCCCCAACAGCAGTTTCTGCTGTTAACATTTCCTATTAGTGTAACTCATTTGTTACAACTGATGAGCAAATATTGATTCATTATTATTAACTGAAGTCCAGAGTTTACATTAGGGTCGTACATTCTGTGGGTTTTGACATGTGTATAATGACATGTATCCACCACTGTGATATCCTGCTAAATAATTTCACTGCCCTAAAAATGCCCTGTGTTCCACCTGTTCATCCCTCCCTCCCTCCATCTTTTCTAGCCCCTGGCAGCCACTAATCTTATTACTGTCTCTATAGTTTTGCCTTTTTCAGAATGTGTCATATAGTTGGAATCATACCACCTTTGGAATCATATGTAGCCTTCTCAGATTGGCTTCTTTCACTTACCAATATATATTTAAGGAGTTTTGTGTGCCTTGATAACTCATTTCTATCTCTCTATTTATTTATTTTGCCTTTTAGGGCCATACTTGCAGCATATGGAGGTTCCCAGGCTAGAGGTCCAATCAGAGCCACAGCTGCTGACCTACGCCACAGCTCATGGCAATGCCAGATCCTTAACCCACTGAGCGAGGCCAGGGATCGAACCTGCAACCTCATGGTTCCTAGTCGGATGTGTCTCCGCTGCTCCACAACGGGAGCTCCTTTTTCTATTCTTGAATAATATTCTGTTTTATGGATGTACCACTGTTTGTTTATCCATTCACCTCTTGAACATCCACGTTTTGGCAATTATGAATAAAGCCACTGTAAACATTTTTGTGTGGACATAAGTTTTCAACTCAGGAAAATATCAGGAACTGCAATTGCTAGATTACAAAAGACTGTGTTTAGCTTTGTAAGAAACTGCCCAGCTACCTTGAACGTAGCTATACCATTTTACATCCTACCAGCGATGAACGAAAGTTTGTTGGGAGTTCCCATCATGACTCAGCAGAAACGAATCCGACTAGTATCCATTAGGTTGCAGGTTTGATCCCTGGCCTCATTCATTGGGTTCAGGATCTGGCGTTGCCATGAGCTGTGGTATAGGTCGCAGATGTGGCTCAGATCCTGCGTTCCTGTGGCTGTGGGGTAGGCTGGTGGCCACAGCTCTGATTCAACGCCTAGCCTGGGAACCTCCATATGCTGCGGGTGTGGGCATAAAAAGCAAAAAAAAGAGAGAGAGAGAAAGAAAGAAAGTTTGTTGCTTCACAGCGTCGCTAGCATTTAGTGTTGTCTGTATTTTGGATTTTAGCCATTCTAATAGGTTTGTGGTTGTATGTCATTATTTTAATTTATAATTTTTTAATGTCAGAATGTTGAGCATCTTTTCATATGTTTGCCATATGTATATTTAAGTTAGTAAGGTCTCTGTTCAGATCTTTTGCCCATTTTTTAATTGGCTGTTTGTTTTCTTATTGTTAAGTTTTATGTGTCACCGATTGATTTTTAAATGTTTGCTGCATTGGATTTGCCAGTATTTTGGTAAAGATCCTTGTGTCTATGTTGATGAGAGGTATTTATAATGTTGTAGTATCTTGTCGGGTTTTCGCATTAGAGTTATACTGACCTCATGACATGACTTAAATTTAATTTCCTCCTTTTTATTTTTATTTATCTATTTATTTTGCCTTTTTAGGGCCACACCCGAGGCATATGGAAGTTCCCAGGTTAGGGATCCAGTCGGAGCTTCAGCTGCCAGCCTGCACCACAGCCACAGCAATACTGTAGGATCCGAGCCATGTCTGTGACCTACACCACAGCTCATGGCAATGCCGGATCCTTTAACCCACCTAACAAGGCCAGGGATCGAACCCAGGTCTTCATGGATACTAGTCAGGTTTGTTACTGCTGAGCCATGATGGAAATTTCTCTCCTTCATTTTTAAAAGAGTTTTATAATATTGGTGTTAAACATAAGTTGTTGAACTTGTTAGCATAAAATGGCTCATAATAATAATGTCTTACTATCATTTTGATATAAATAGATTCTATATGTAGTGACGTGGATTATTAAAAGTATATGGTTTAAGTTCCAAGTATTTGGGGTTTTCCTGGACATCTTACTCTTACTTACTGCTAATTGAATTACATTGTGATCAGAGAACATACTTGGCATTATTTCAGCCCTTTTAAATTTATTGAGACATGTTTTATGGCTTAGCACATATCTATCTCGAAGAACGTATTGTATGTACAATGAAAAGAATGTATTCTGTATGCTGGGCATAGCATTTTATAAATATCAGTTAGCTCAAGAGTGGTTGGTAGTATTGAGATACTATCTTTACTAATATTTTGTCTAGATGTTCTATTAATTTCAGGGAAGGGAATGTGAAAATCTCCAAATATTAGGAGTTCCCACAGTGGCTCGGTGGAAACGAATCTGACTAGCATCCATGAGGACACAGGTTCAATCCCTGGCCTCACTCAGTGGGTTAAGGATCTGGCATTGCCATGAGCTGCGATATAAGTGTGGCCACAGCTGGCGTGGCTGTGGCTGTGGCTGTGGCTGTGGCATAGGCCAGCGGCCACAGCTCCAATTCCGCCCCTAGCCTGGGAACCTCCCTATGTCGAGGGATCATCCCTAAAAAAACAAAAAAATCTCCAGAGTTCCCTTCGTGGCTCAGTGGTTAACAAATCCGACTAAGAACCATGAGTTTGCGGGTTCGATCCCTGGCCTTGCTCAGTGGGTTAAGGATCCAGCGTTGCCATGAGCTGTGGTGTAGGTCACAGGCGGGGCTTGGATCCCGCATTGCTATGGCTGTGGCGAAGGCCGGTGGCTGCAGATCCTGTTAGACCCCTAGCCTGGGAACCTCCATATGCCGCGGGTGCGACTCTACATAAAGACAAAAAAATAAATAAATAAAAAATCTCCAAATATGATTTTGGATTTTCCTGTTCTTCCCTTTAATTCTGTCAATTTTTGTTTCCTGTATTTTAGAGCTCTGTTACCAGGCACATACACCATTATGATTGTTATACCTTCCTGATGAATTAGCCATTTTAGGGAGTTCTTGTCGTGGCTCAGCAGAAACCAATCTGACTAGTATCTATGAGGACGCAGTTTCGATCCCTGGCCTGGCTCAGTGGGTTAAGGATCCAGCATTGCCGTGAGCTATGGTGTAGGTCACAGATGTGGCTCAGATCTGGTGTTCCTATGGCTGTGGCATAGGCCAGCAGTTATAGCTCCGTTTCGACCCCTAGCCTGGAAACCTCCATATGCCACGGGTGCAACCCTAAAAAGACAAAAAAAAAAAAAAAAGGATTAACCATTTTATCATTGTGAAATGACCCTCTTTCATCTCTAATACTTTGCCTTGAAATCAATTTTTCTGATATTAGTATAGCCACTAATATAATATTGTACATAAATTATACTTCAGGAAAACAATTAAAAATTTTTAAAAAGAATAGGTCATATTTTTCTGTTTCTTCATATATTGAGTATTTTTGTATTTTATCCTGGAATTGTGAATGTCATGTGGATTTTGTTTTATTCCTCCAGAGGGTTGATACTTTAGTGTATCAGGCAGTTCATTTGGCTGGACTTAAACTGCAGTAGGTCAAACATCCACTCCATTTGTCTGGGTTTTTTCTTTTTTCGTTTGGTTTGTTTTGTTCTTCACATTTAATCTACATGTGCGTGATTCAGAAGTCAAGCAGAAGTTTGAGTATTGTGTATATTGTGTATATACAGAATATGGGGCTTCCTCTCCCTAGCTTACCCCTTTATAGGACTTCCTCCCTTGCTTTCTAGCAGCTGTGATTGTCCCAAGCTTTGTCATTTGTTTCTTCAGGCTATTAAAGACTGGATTTTTCAGCAGAGTTTTAGCTGTGTTGTATGATTCCACCAACTGTCCCAGCTCCTTTTTCTGAATTCAGTACTTCTAGCAAATCTGCCTGCTTTGTTTCATTCTCTGGTGCCTTCAGGTGTTTGTTTTTGTAATTTTGTCCTGAGTTTATCATTGTTATTCATGGGTAATTTGATCCTGTAGGAACTTAGTCATACGGGAAACAGAACCCCTGCACTGGCTAAAACTTAGAAATTTATATACATGTATATTAGTTCTATTTCTACCGATTTGGGGACCTTTGTTTTCTGGAATCCATGTCACATTCTTTTGAATATCCTTAAGGACAAAGAATCTTTTTTTTTTTTTAGGGCCACACCCGTGGCATATGGAAGTTTCCAGGCTAGAGGTCAAATCGGAGCTAGAGCTGCTGGCTATGCCACAGCCACAACCATGCGGGTTCCAAGCAGCATCTTCAAGCTACAGTGCAGCTCATGGCTACGCCAGATCCTTAACCCACTGAGCAAGGCAGGGGATCGAACCTGCATCCTCATGGATACCAGTTGGGTTTGTTACCACTGAGCCACAGTGGGAACTCTGTCTATTCTTAAAACATAAAGTTATTTTAATTACTCTAGCTTTGTAATGTGTTTTAATACTTGTGATGTGGATTTACACACATTCCTTTATATATTTGATTGCAGTATACTTTTGGCTTTTCCTACCTACTTTATGCTTTGTGCAAACTTCGGAATGATTTTAATTCTCACTCTACCACTATCCGCCAAATCCTCATGGTATTTTAAAAATTGAGATATAATTAACATATAACATTAATTTCAGTAGTACAACATAATGTTTAGATATGTGTATATATTGTGAAATGATCACAAGTTTAGTATCTGTCACCATACAGTTATAGATTTCTTTTTCTTGTGATGAGAATTTTATAAGATTTACTCTCTTAGCAACTTTCAAATACACAATAAAAAATATGGAACACATCACAAATTTGCACGTCATCGTTGTGCAGGGGCTTTGCCAGTGTTCTCTAACATTCCAATTTTAGTGTATGTGCTGCCAAAAACGAGCACTTCTTATGTTATTTTGTTTTTTTTTTTTTCTCTTAATGGATTTTATTTCAATTCTTATGTTATTTTGATTGGAATTGCATTCACTTTAAAAATTTATTTGAGGAGTTCCCGCTGTGGCTCAGCAGAAACGAATCTGAAAAGTAACCATGAGGACACAGGTTTGATCCCTGGCCTTGCTCAGTGGGTTAAGAATCTGGTGTTGCCATGAGCTGTGGTGTAGATCACAGATGTGGCTCAGATCTGGTGTTGCTGTGGCTGTGGTGTAGGCCAGCAACTGCAGCTCCGACTTGACCCCTAGCCTGGGAATCTCCATATGTCTCGGGTGTAGCCCTAAAAAGCAAAAAATAAATAAAATAAAGTAAAATAATCACTACTGCTTTCTGTAATTTGATGAACCCTATTTAGGTTATATTTTAGTGGTCTGCCACATTTGATTTGCTATTATTTTACTTAGGATATTTACATCCATTTCCACGGTGGGCCTGGCCTCTCTTTCCTGGTTTTTTTTTTTTTTTTTTTTTCTTTTCAGGGTTGGGGGTTGTTGGAGTATTAGGGTGTGCTGACTTTATACAAAGAAATGAGAAGCAGCTTTTCTTTTTCTGTGGCCTGGCAACTTATAGTGTGTAGCACTTAAAGAGTCATCCTTGGAGTTTCCTTGTGGCTCTGTGGGTTAAAGATCCAGCATTATCCCTGTTGGGCCCTGGTTTACAGCTGTGGCACAGATTCGATCGCTGGCCCAGGAACTTCCACATGCCGTGGGTGCAGTTGAAAGAGTCGTTCTTGACTTTCTCTCTCATACTCTACCTTCAGCCTCTCAGCAGTCCTTCCAGTCTATCTTTAAAATATATGCAGAATCCAGCCATTTAACCATTTCTACTAACAGCACCCTAGTTCAAAAATGTCACTTTCTCTTGCTTAGACTGTTAATGTTGGCTTATTCTGATGGTTGCTCCTCTTCATTCTAGTCGCAACACAGTAGCCAGAGTGATTTTTTAAGATGTAAGTTGGATTAGTTAACACCACTGCTCCAAGCCCCTCAAGAGATTTCCTCTCTCACTCAGAAAAAATATGGCCTTGCCGAGGCTTACTTCCTTTCTGACCTCATCTCCTGTCACTCTCCTCTTCACTTACTCTTCACTGGCCAAACTGGCCTGCTCACTCTTTAGTCGTGCCAAGCAACTCATGCCTCTGGGCCTTTGCACTTCTGTTCTCCTGCATTCACTGTTACCCCAGTGCATAGTGGACTTTCTGATGTCCTTCAGATTCCTGTTCAGAAGGCAGCCTTATCAGAAAGTTTGTCACCAGTAATCTATACAAATGAACGGTCTACCCAGGCACTCACTGTCCCCTTCCTGGACTTTCTCCTCTTAACGCTTACCACGGCCTACCTGGCACTTGGTTTCTGTTTTGTTTTTGCTTTGCCTATTTACTGTCCCCCACAAGAAAAACAAGTAAAAACTTCAGTTTTATTTACTGTCTTATTCACCAGTACTGAGAACAGTGCCTGGAGAATGGGTCCCTCCCCATGCCATTAATAAGTATTTATTGGCTAAATAGGAAAATGAACTGAAGGAACTTACCTGTAAAGGCATCTCAGCCTGTAGTAGTTTTGGAAAGAAAACCCTTGACACCTCTTCTTTCTGTTTCTTCCTTTGTTATGTATTTTTTAAGGTTTTAGCAGTTATGTCAAATTTTTAGGTAGGATTATTAACATATAATAAAAATACATATAATAAATCACCAATTTTAAGTGTTAAGTTGGATGAGTTTTGACAAAGATATACCGTATGATAAATATCATCACAATCAGGATATGAAACATTGTTATCACCTCTTAGGTCAATTTTGTTAACCTATCTAGGAAATCACCCATTTTTCTAAAATCTTCACATTTTTAAAATCTCTTACTAATTAAAAATTAAGACTATTTTATTATATCTGCTTTCCATTTCTAATTTTATTTCTATGTTCTCTGATTTTTTCTTAAATTTGTTAGCAATATGCATTTCTTAGTTTTCAAAAACTAGTCTTATATTTATTGTTTTCTAATTCATTAATTTTATTTTTGTCTCTGTTTTCTTCCTTTTCTTAGACTTGTTTTGTTCTTCTACTTGTGTTGAACCCTTCTGTGTTCATTTGTTTTTTTATCAGTTTACTCTTTATAGTTTTGAATATGCAGTTACTAATCCTTTGGCTGCATTCTAATCCATTTAGATGTGTACTGTTCTAAACTAAGTATCCTTTGGTTGTTTGATTTTTTTCTCTTTGATTCTGAAGTTATTTGGGAGAGTTTTGTTTTTAAAGTTGGATTTCTTAAAACTTTTGCTATTAATTTCTATTACCGGATTTTTTTTTTTTAGGGCCACACCCGTAGCATATGGAAATTCCCAGGTTAGGGGTCAAATCAGAGCGATTGCTGCTGGCCACAGCCACAGCCACAGCAATACAGGATCCGAGCCATGTCTGTGACCTACACCACAGCTAATGGCAATGCCAGATCCCTGACCCACCAAGCGAGGCCAGGGATCAAACCTGCATCCTCATGCTTACTAGTCAGATTCATTTCCACTAAGCCACAGCAGGAGCTCCTGGGATACTTTTTAAAAGTTAATTTGAAGTGAAATGCATATAACATAAAAATTAATCATTTAAAGTGAACAATTCGGTGGCGTTTAGGAATTTCACAGTGTTGTGCATCTAACCATCTCTGTACTCACAGCATTTTAATTCCACTTGTTTATCTTTAATTTTTAAAATAAATAATTTTTTTCTACTTATCAAGTGGAAGAATTAAATAGGATATAACTGTCTCTCGTTTTAGTTAGGATTATGTTCAGCTGCACAACACAGAAAATGCCAAAATAACAGTAACCCAATAAAATAGAAATAGATATCCCTCTAAAGTGGAGAAAGCCCAGAGATTTTCTGGTTTGGCACTCCATGGTATAATGGACTGAGGTTCCTTCTTTTTTGTAGCTTTGCTATATATGGTTTTCATTTCCAAGGACCCTTCAAAGTCCAGAATGGCTGTTGAAATGCCAGCCATTTCATCTATATAAAGCCTGTGGGAAGCAGAAACGGTTAAAGAGGGAATACAATTTTTAAAAAATTTTAATAGCCGCTACTCTGTTTAAGGGCCTTTCCTGGGCGTTCATACACATTTCTGCCTATATTCTGTTCTGAGTCACGTGGGCAAACCTAGCTGCAGTGTAGACTGGGAAATATTTTTGTTCTATGTGGACCATATGCATAACCAAAAATAAGGAGTTCTGTTACAAAGGAAGAGAAGGAGAGCGGATACTGGGAAACAGCTAACAGTTTCTGCCACATCTCCCCATACAGAAACGTAGGACTTCCTACTTCCTACTTCCTCCTTCTCTTACCACTCCTCCATTTCCTAGTGTTTGAAAGTCATCAATGAGATTTTAGATAATAGTAGCCATTTTTTAAAGGCTTACAATGTGGTAATATGTAATCTTGCCAACAACCCTACCTGGGGTAGGTATTGTCATTATCCCCATTTTATAGATGAAGAAAAATGAGACCAAAAAATTAAGCTTTTTAACAAAGGTCATACTTCCAGGAATTCAGAACCACAATGTAGTTCCAGATTAACCACTATATGCTCTGTGTATCCTCTCTGAAGAATGCTTTCTGACATGTGCACTGTTTCAGGATCCTATTAACATTATTTACATGGAATTAGATATCTTTTACTCTTTTTGCTTTATGCCTTTTTTTTTTTTTTTGTCTATTCCAAGGCTGCACCCGCAGCATATGGAGGTTCCCAGGCTAGGTGTCTAATTGGAGCTGTAGCCACCAGCCTACACCAGAGCCACAGCAACATATGATCCGAGCCGCGTCTGCAACCTACACCACAGCTCATGGCAACGCTAGATCCTTAACCCACTGAACCAGGCCAGGGATCGAACCCGCAACCTCATGGTTCCTAGTCAGCTTCATTAACCACTGAGCCATGATGGGAACTCCGTCATTTGTTTTTTTAATATAATTTATCTATTTATGTTCCTGGGGGTTTTTTTGTTTGTTGTTCTTGGTCTTTTGGTTTTTACTTTTTTCTGTTGAAATTTTCAAACATACGAGAAAAGTATCATGAATCACCATGTAGCTTAAGCAGTTATCAGCATTTTGCCAATATTTTTTTTTTCAATAATTCTCCTTGTCCCCCTGCCAGATTTTTGTTCTTGGAGGTTTTAAATCAAATTCCATTCATCATAACTGAAAATACTTCAGTAGATATCTCTGACTCGTAAAGCTTTTTTCCGTAGCATAACTTCCATAACATTATTATACTTATCAAAATTAATAATTTGCTAATATCAGATAATCCATTTTCAAATTCTCCAGATTATCATTTCAGAGTGTGGTTTGTCAGAATTAAAATCCAAGTAAGTTCCATGCTTTGTGTTTGGTTGACATGTCTTTTAAGGGTCTTTTAATGTATATAGTTGCTGCGGCTTGAA
This sequence comes from Catagonus wagneri, assembly GCA_004024745.2. NCBI lineage: Eukaryota > Metazoa > Chordata > Mammalia > Artiodactyla > Tayassuidae > Catagonus > Catagonus wagneri. Next base: position 905,073 of record PVHT020000004.1, read on the forward strand.
TTCGGTCCTTGGCCCCCCAGAAACTTCCATATGCTGTGGGTACAATCGTAAATAAACATCAAACTAACAGTATTCTCAGTTATTTTCTGTTAATTTCTTGTTTGCTGGAAAACATATTTAAGTAGTATTTTTTTCTGAAAGAAAAATGTTTATCTTTCTAAGCCTTAGTTTATCTGAGATTGTCTTTGTTTTCCTCTTCTACATGAATTGGGGCAGTTTGGGGGCAGAAAAGTCAGAAGCCGATCAGATTTGTGTGAGGGGTTTTTTTGGTTGGTGTTTGTCTGTTTGTTTTAATACTTACAGGATTATTTTTTCTCCTTATATTTGGAAATTAATGATTGAAACGGTATGTATGGGTCAAGGATGGCAAATGTATGTCTGATAGGTGTGCTTTCATTCTATGCCCAAAACAGGCATTACTAATTGATCACAGCATTCTTTCCTGTTGAATACAAATGAAGCCTCAGATTTGTTTTTTTATCAAAAAAGCAACCCCAAACCCATTTTTTTTTTTTTTTGCCATCTGTAATAAAGGTGTTGGTTCTTTGTTACTAAGTTTCTTAGCATATCCTTTGACTATTTAGACTTTAAATCTCTCTGACTCAGGAAAGTTTCCTTTTCCTTTTTTCCCTCCCTCCTTTCTCATTTTTAAAATTATTGCTCTTCTCCTATCAGTCTTGACCTTTCTGGAATAGCTTTTAAAGATTAGGATTCTATCTCCATTATCTTTACCCACCCCCATCGCACAGCCTCTGTCATTATTTTAATCTCTATTTTTTCTTCTGTGTTGTAGAAGAGACTCAGCCAAGTCATTCATTTCACTAATTTGGTTTTCTGTTACTGTATTTAACTGCTGCTTACAGCCTTACCTGAAGTTTTTCCTGATCACTTTCTCATATGACTGCCTAATCTAGATTGAAATGCAATTTACTATGTGATTTGTTCTGTGTTTTTGTTTTTAACTTTTTTTAATTGAGGTTTAACCTTCATAAAATAATATGTACTATTTTTAAGGTTAAACTCAGTACTTTCCCCTTTTTTGGGCTGTGCCCATGGTATGGGGAAGTTTCTGTTATCAGAGATTGAACCTGCACCATAGCAGTGACCCAGGCCACTGCAGTGACAACACCAGATCCTTAACCCACTGTGCCACAAGGGAAGTCCCTGGTTAGTGCTTTTCATGTCCTGTTTAAGAAGTGTTTGTGCTGTACACCTGAAACTAGCACAATTTTGTAAGTCAACTATACTGCAATGAAATTGTTTTTTAAAAGACCATGAAGATATTCTTCTATTTTTTTCGTCCAGAAGTTGTATTATTTTACCTTCCACATTTAGGTCTGTAGTCCATTTCAAATTAATTTTTCTTTATGGCATGGGATAGAGGCAAGGTTAATTTTTTTCTGTACAAATATTCCATTGTCTTTGAATATTGAGCACCATTTATTAAAAGATCAATTTTCCCCACTGACCTGCAGTGGCACCTTGTCATAAGCCTAGTGATTAAATGTGTTTGGGTCTATTTGTAGACTTTCTGGTCTACTCCAGTGATCTATTTATCTGTCCTTATGCCATTACTATTGAGTATTAAAAGTTTCCAAAGTTTTCACAATGATTGTTCTAGGGAGATATTTGCTTATTCCTTAGGTTGGTATCCTTCTGTTCAATTTAATACCTTTTCATTATTTTAGGAGATTTTTTCCATCCTTTTTTGTACAGCCTATCCTTGTTCATACTGAGATCTCAGATGGATGGATTTCAGTTTTTGAGGTGCAGATGAAAGGAAAAGAGGAACATACAATTTACACTGCTGGTGTTAAACACTCCTAGAAGAGTGTAGAAAGGAAACCAGAGGAGTTCCCGTCATGGCTCAGCGGAAACGAATCTGACTAGCATCCATGAGGGTGCAGGTTCCATCCCTGGCCTTGCTCAGCAGTTTAAGGATCCGGCTTTGCCGTGAGCTGTGGTGTAGGTCACAAACTCAGCTCAGATCCCACGTTGCTGTGGCTGTGGTGTAAGCTGGCGGCTACAGCTCCAATTCAACCCCTAGCCTGGGGGCCTCCATATGCTGCAGGTATGGCCCTAAAAAGACAAAAAAAAAAAAAGAGGGAAAGGAAACCAGAGCTAGAGAAAGTTACAGCAAGGAGCTAAAGCCCTCTGTTTGCTGTAGTAGACTGACTTAGCGTTCTCATCATTCTAGGGTTCTTGCCTCTTTAAGAAGCCAGCCTCAGGAATTCCCCCTGTGGCGCAACAGGGTAGGTGGCATCTCTGCAGCGCCAGGAAGCAGGTTCCATCCCTGACCCAGCACAGCAGGTTAAAGGATCTGATGATGTTGGTGCAGCTTTGGCGCAGGCCGCAATTGCGGCTCAGATCTGATCCCTGGCCCTTGGGAACTCCACATGCCTCAGGGCAGCCAAAAAAGGAAAAAAAAGAGAGAGAGAGAGAAAAGAAGAAGCCAACGTCAGCTTTGTCTTCCTCCTGCCTGATGTGGCCACCCACACCAGTTGTTAGGCAGCGAGGGCTAAGTTTCTTCTACCCTGGTGGCGTCCACTCATGCCCTCTAAGTGTGCCAGCAGAACCCACCTTGGCTCTTAGCCTAGTTGCTCCAAGAGAAGAGCGCCACAGGGTAACGGCTGCTGAAGTCTCATCCATGTTCTTATCAAGCAGGCAAAGGGTTGAACATCACTTGTTCTTTTCCTCATTCCAGTCCCATCTGTAGTTTGTCTGCAGAAAATTCCTCATAGTTTCTGGTATGTGGTTGCCTAGTGCTGATGTATGCTTTCTTTCTTTTTTCTTTTTTTTCTTTCTCTCTTTTCTTTCTTTTTTTCACTCATTTCAGTGGAAAAGAGAAAGGCTGGACAGAATAGCTAGAAGCAGGTACTGATTGTAATTACAAATCAGTGCTAGATTTTGTTTTGTTATTTTTTTAACAGTATTTTTAAATGAGTTTCGAGTCTTCAGAGTTGAATACTCTGAAAGCCATCAATTCATTTTATTAAGGTGAGCATTGGTTCTTCTGTGTTGGGTCTCAACTCTGCAGCACGGTCTCCCCTCCTGCCCAGCTGAATAGGCATCGCACCATAACCCCGAAGGCCCAGAAAGCTGCGCTGAGGAAGGTAAAGGCAGTGACAGATTCCCAGAATGAGGAAGGAGGGATTGTTTTGAAACTCGTGAGTTTCAGACAATGTGCTTGTATGTCTTCATGTGATAAAAATGCCAGCTGGCTTTCTTGCCAGCTGGGCAAGAGAAATTGACCCTGGGATTCAGGGTGACCCGGAATTGCGTGCTCTTGCGAAGCCAGAGCCCTTCCTCAAGCCAGCTTGTTGAAAACCCAGCTGGGGAGCAGGAACTGTTTCCTATATTCTTTGTAACTCTAGTGCTGCTTATAATTCTCAGGAATTAGTAAGTAAATAAAGAGTACACATTCAGAAGTTTGGGGCTCTTTACGCCTGGCTTCTTTCGTTTGTTCTGCTTTTTAATGTAGCCAAAGTATGTAGATTTTCTTCTCTATTCTTTAGTTTTATTCTTTATTCTCTTGTGGCAAACATACAGAAATGTTTAAGTTTTTATATTGTAATTCAGATAGAAGAACCTAGAGCAGACCCTCCAGTAATATTTTTTGAAGGGGAAAGCAGTAATAGGAAATTTAACTAGGAAGACCCTTCAATTGTAAAGATATCTCCTTTCTCTAAGAATCAGGCCTGATCAGGTTTCAGACCCACTTACATGGAATGGAAGGGGGTAAATCACGACTAAAGACCTTGGCGCTTCTCTAAGAAATTTAAATAACAGGCAGACATATAGAGATTCGTAAATATGTACTTGGTGCCAGCTAAACCACAGAGAAGATACTGCATTTGTGGTCCAGGGAAGTTAAATATTTGTGGTCAACTTAAAATTCAACATAAAACTCTCATCTGTGATGGAAACTATCCAGAAACTGCATGGAAGGCGTGCAAGCTACAGGCACTCTCAAAGGCCTCTCCTCTCAGCCGGCTGGGCTAGAAGAGCCTGTGCCCCTGAGTAGCCGGCAAGCCCTTATTAGGCAAGAAGGGGTTTTCCTGGTGCTCTGGTCACCTACCCAAGGAGGTACCCAAAAGGTAAGGCCTCTCTGCTTCCTGGCTCACTCCTTTACATCTGATCAAACAGCACTTTATCCAGAAAACCTTTTCTGTCCATCTTAGATTAAGTACCCTACCCTGGTACTCTCTGTCCCTCTTAACATGCTTTAATTTTTTCCTAGTACTTCTCACTGGCTTGCTTTTCAGCCTCACAAGAATGTTAAGCATCATGACAGCAGGAACATTTTATTGACTGCTGTCTCCCTTGTGTCTTAAATAAGCCCTCCTATGCATAGCAGGTACTTAATAAATATTTACTGAATGAATTCAGTAGAATATTTTAGAATGTTTTAGGAAGTACAGTCTAAGGAGCAGAGAGTTATTGTACCCTCCTCCCTGGAATAGGGTACTGTCACACGGCCTGTAATATCAGCCTGGAACACCTCAGACATCTCGCTGTTCTTTAGTATCTGCATGTGGTTACTGACAGGGAGACTGACACTTGCAGACAGTGCCTAGGCCTTCAGAGGCACAGGGCATCTCTTGCCATAACACCTGGGTTACGTGTAGAGATGGAGTTAACACAGTTTACTCTTCACATTAAACGGTGTTGGGAGTTCCCTACCAGTCCTAGTGGTTAAGGATTCGGCGTTATCACTGCTGTGGCTCAGATTTGACCCCTGGCCTGGGAACTTCCACATGCTGTGGGCACAGCCAAAAAAGAAAAAAGAAAAAGTGTTTCAGTGTTTGGTTTTGGCTTTCAGGTTTGTTGAAGACCTTCCTGGTGTTGGTTGCTGTGGTACAGGAAAACTTTCAGGGCAGCAGGCAGACTAAAACAGATACATGTACTTTTTAATTATTTAAAAATGATTTTTATTTTTTCCGTTATGGTTGGTTTACAGTGTTCTGTCAATTTCTACCATACAGCAAAGTGACTCAGTCATATATATGTACACATTCTTTTTCTCACATTACCCTCCGTCATGTTCCCTCATAAGCGACTAGATATAGTTCCCTGTGCTATACAACAGGAGCTCATTGCTTATCTACTCCAAATCACTTTTTTGTGTGTGTGTGTGATTTTCAGGGCCTCGCTTGTGGCAAATGGAGGTTCCCAGGCTGGGGGTCGAATCAGAGCTACAGCTGCCAGCCTATGCCGCAGCCACAGCAACACTAGATCCAGGCTGCATCTGCAACCTATACCACAGCTCACAGCAACTCCAGATCCTTAACCGACTGAGCGAGGCCAGGGATCAAACCTGCAACCTCATGGTTCCTAGTAGGATTCATTTCTGCTGCGCCACAACGGGAACTCCTCACATTCTTTTCTTTTTTGGGGGGATGTGATAAAGATAAAGATAGCTTTATTGCTTTGCCAAGCAAAGGAGGGTCACACAAGGCTAGCCCTAAAGACTGTGCCCCCTTTCACATATTTTTTTGATACATAAACACAGCACCTATTGCCCGGCCTATTGTCACTTCAGACCCCGCCTGATTGAGGGGTCTGTTGTTGCTGACCACTCCCAGGCCTGTTGGACCTGATGGTGACCGATGAACTTGGCTGATGAGCAGTTGTAATGTCTGCTTTTCTTTGCTGCCTTTGCTGGGTCTTTCAGTTATCCCAGCACAGAAATTCTGTTGCAGTAAACATGCTCAGTTTTCTGGATCTGTTCCAAAACCTTACCGTTGATGATCTTTAGCATTTGGAATGAAATGAGCTTTACAAATGATGTTGATAGAAGCATCTCTTTTTTTTTTAGGGCCGTCCCCACTGCATATAGAGGTTCCCAGGCTCCTATAGGACTCGAATTAGAGCTGGAGCTGCCGCCTGTGCCACAGTGACAGCAACGCTAGATCCAAGCTGTGTCTGCAATCTACACCACAGCTCACGGCAATGCCGGGTCCCTAACCCACTGAGTGAAGCCAGGGATTGAACCCGCATCCTCATGGATATTAGTTGGGTTTGTTGCTACTGAGCCACAATGGGAACTCCCACAAATAATGTTGATGATCTCTAAGACATGCTGATAAGTTTTTTTTTAATTGCAGTGTGAAGTAGGTTGCAGATGTGGCTCAGATCTGGCATTGCTGTGGCTCTGGCGTAGGCTAGCAGCTACAGCTCCGATTAGACCCCTAGCCTGGGAACCTCCACACGCCAAGGGTGCAGCCCTAAAAAAGCAAAAAAAAAAAAAAAGGTGTAAGTCCATAGTTAATCATATATGACAGTATATACGTAAATACTTCTGCAGGCCACACCAGAAACTGCAGCTTGACTGGGAAACAGGCTATAGAACCAGAGGTAAATTGTTTTTAAAATTCAGCCTCTTGTACTGTTTGTTTGTATGTTTTTACCATGTGCCTCGTGTTTAAATGACATGCTACTGAGCAGCTTTCGTTTGGCCTGGTACTTGAAGCCCAGGTGACACCATATCTTCAGTGCCTCCTAGAAGAGATGCTCTCATTGAACTTTTTTTTTTTCTACCTTGTCAGCAGCAAAAGTGGCTTCAATCTAAATAACCAAATTCAGTGACAGGATTCAGTTGCATCTCCGTTGTCAATTTTTAAAGTGTTTGGGCTATGTGTAGGCTTCCCTAATACAGGCTGGTACAGAAATTTTGTCTCTGCCTTATCAGTATGAAGCACTGAAACTACACTAAGTAGTTTACAGATATTTGTATGTCTTTCTCTGTGTGTGTAACAGAAGTAAACAGAAATCAGAGTTGCTGGCTTGCTGTCTTTAAGCCTGTTCTTAATCTAATTACTTGGAAAAATTAATAGAGAATCAGAAATATGGCAGCAGCTTTTTGGTATCTTTTTCAAATCCTCTGAGGATGTGGTACATAGACATGGTGATCAGGAATGGATCAGATGAGATACTGTTAATGCTGATGCCACTTTGCCAAAATGACCTGCAGAAAAATCTGGTTAAAAACCTAGTTACAGGAGTTCTTGTCGTGGCTCAGTGGTTAACAAATCTGACTAGGAACCATGAGGTTGCGGGTTCAATCCCTGGCCTTGCTCAGTGGGTTAAGGATCTGGAGTTGCTGTGAGCTGTGGTATAGGTTGCAGACGTGGCTTGGATCCCTCGTTTCTGTGGTTGTGGCATAGGCCAGCGGCTACACCTCCAGTTAGACCCCCTAGCCTGGGAACCTCCATATGCCACAGGTGTGGCCCTAGAAAATGCAGAAAGACAACAACAACAACAAAAAGCCTAGTTACAGGAGTTCCCATTGTGGCTTATCGGGTTAAAGACATGATGTTGTCTCTGTGAGGATGAGAGTTCCATCCTTGGCCTCACTCAGTGGGTTAAGGATCCAGCATTGCTTTCAAGCTGCGGCATAGGTCACAGATGAAACTCTGATCCAGCATGGCTGTGGCGTTGGCTGCAGCTGCAGCTCCAGTTTGGCTCCTAGCCCAAAAACTTCCCTATGCCACAGAGGCAGCCATTTAAAAAAAAAAAAAAATCTTAATTATAAGTCATAGTCTTCGTTCTGCTCTGTTATGATGATCATAAGAAAACTCCATGTAAGTTATTTATTCCTTCTGGGGTTGAGTTTACTCTGTGTGAAATGGGAGTGAGAGTAGTCCCTAAGAGTCCAGTCAGGTGAATGCGATACAGTAAGTGGAAATGCCTAGATTTTAAAAATAAAAGTCTCTGAGTATACATATGTTCTTCATAGTGAGTAGAGGGGGCGATTAAGAAGAGTCCAAAGAAACAGCTCATTACAGTCCAGTCCTGCACCAGATTCCCATCTGTCTTCGCAGAATACCCTGCAGTTTCTGTTGCTGTTTCTGTAATTCTCTAGGATTCCCTGGGATCCCCTACCATCTCCCTTTTCTACCCTCTCCAGCTTTTGCCATGGTCTCTGGCTTTGGATGTCAAAAAAACTGTTAGATTTACCTTTTAGGCTAAGATGCAGGCCCAGCAAGAAATTAGGCAGGATTCAGGTAGTTTTTCAGAAGGTGAAGCAGTTGTGCTTACAGTTGACATGATCCTAGGATTTTCCTGTAATGGACACCCACAAGTGGGGGTCTGTGAGGCCTTTGAAGGAGAATAGCAAAACACCGCTTTGGAGATACAGTCGTGCTGTCCTGGGCATTCCAGCATTTCCCAGGCTGGCCTCCTTTCTGCACCATTCCTTTCTGCAGTCCCACCTTCCTCTCAGCCCTGGCACATGGTCCCATGAACATGCCACCTGCCCTCTCTCTATCTGGCCCCATCCTTTGGCTGCTCAGTTTATTTTTTCCACATCCTCACCCTCTTCCAGTTCCAAGCTAAATAACCCTCACAGATGGCTTGTTCCATCAAAGCTGTTTAAGAACACAGGACAGTGAACTGAGGTCCAGAAGGAGCTGCCAAAGCCTGAAGCTGCCCTTCCTACGAAGGCCCAAGACAACTTTGTCATCAGCTCCCTAGAAGTCCACGGACAGTGAGCAGAGAGGCTGGCAGGTTGGGTGGTGGAATGTCTCTTTAACACTGTAATCCTCTAGCAGCTAGCAACTAGTTCTCACTTAGATTTACAAGTCAGAACCTGGAGCCGGATACACCGCGTACTCCGTTTTCCACAGGAGACGGAGCACTTTGTAGTTGGCATTTCTCCCCCACTTTTTACAGCACGGAAACCCAACAGGAAATGGCAGTCCCATTTGTGTTTTGGATCGTGATTTGAGCCCTTACTGAACCTCTTTGTGAACTCCTGGAGAGGTCTAGATCCCTGCTCTGCCTGACCTGAAGGGCAGTATTCCCAGCTGTCAGCACATCCTTGGGAAGAGGGTGAACTTCAGACGCCTATTAGAAATCCTGCAGATGAGAGAAGACCCAGAATTTCACTCTTTCTTTCCTGTCAGCAAGGACATGTAAGTTTCCTGTCTGCCTTGTCATCAGCTTTGGAACACTTTTCTCCAGCATTTCCCCCTGTATGCAGCGGTCTGTATGCAGCCGTCTGTGAGCTTCTGCCCCTAGTCTTTATCCCACACCCTCCTTCCCTCTGTCATAATCGGATGGGTCTGGTTAATTTTGTCCTCGTGACAAGGCGGCCCTTTCCTTGTCCTCACAGTTGACTCCTGTGGGACTGAAGACCTCTCTGGTCCTGGTCTCTGTCTCTCTTCCTCTGCCTCCTCCCTCCTCCCTCTGACTGCAGCCTTTGTAAGTAGATTCCTCCAAGGTCGTTGAGGAAGGGCAGCATGTGCCACTGCTGTACGGGTCTCTGTTCCCTCAGTGAGCAGAGTTCCCTTGAGAGACCCCCTCCCTTCCTCCATCAGGAGCCATGTTGGAGGCTTATCTGCTTGGACGTGGGCATAGCAGGGCAGGGAGCAACAGCAAGCGTGGAGTGGTCTGACCAGACAGAAGGAGGTTAACTCAGCTGGAGAGAGCAGACAGTTGTAATAGCTTCCCCAGGAAAGAGCAGAAGGAAAGAAAGAAAATTCCAAGGCAGGGAAGTACTCCCTGAGAACTCAGTCAGAAATCAGCGTCTCCTCCCTCAGCCTGGTCCTTCTGCTAAGACGGGAACTATCGTCCTTTCTCTTTTCTGCCTTCGCGTGTTGCTCCACGATCCAGGGTTGCCAGATGAACAACACCCCCTGTTGCTTGCTCAGTAAATGTTTCTCACACTGATGGATTTGCGGAGCCTTCGGGTGCCAGGTGGAAGGAGAGAGCTTTGATCTCCTTTGTCTCGTCCCCATGCTCTTGGATGGCCCTTTCTCTTTATAGTCCATCCAGAGTCCAAGACTGTAGTGCAGAGAAATTTCTGGGAATGCTCACGCATAGGTTTAACTTGGCATCTGGTAGTGACTGGTTTCCCATACTCATTCAATGCATCGGCTGACCAGCTGAGGTCTTGCCCATGCTGTGTCCAGGGAAATGAAGTAAACTGAATGTGCACAATAGAACTCCTTTTAGGGCAGATACTCTGAGAAGTTTTTTTTTTTTTTTAATAGTGATTTTTATTTTTTCCGCTATAGCTGGTTTACAGTGTTCTGTCAGTTTTCTATTGTACAGCAAGGTGACCCAGTTACACATACATGTATACATTTTTTTTTCTCAGATTATCATGCTCCATCATAAGTGACTAGACGTAGTTCCCAGTGCTATACAGCAGAATCTTATTGCTTATCGAAAGGCAATAGTTTTGCATCTATTAACCCCAAATTCCCAATCCATCCCACTCCCTCCCCCTCCCCCTCGGCAACCACCAGTCTGTTCTCCATGTCCCTGAGAAGTTTTTAATCTCGCTATCTCTGTTCTTGCCTGTAACTTAGCCAACACCCATTTGGTTTGTGTGCATCTAAATGTGAATTCTTCAAAACTTTATTTTGTCCTGGGGGTGAGCCTTTGGGCTGCTGCTGAGTCCAGAGGAGGGGGCAGGACTTGAAGTAGGTCCTATAGGATCCTTTCTCCAAAAGTACCATCACTTCCTGAGAGGCTCCATAGTATAATGGACTGAGCACAGGCTTCCTTGTAAGACAAATGTGGGTTCAAATCCCAGCTTCACCACTTACTAGATGTGTGTTTCCTCTGAGCTTCAGTTTCTTCTTCCTCTTTCTATCTCCCGGGATTACTGTGATAATGAGCTGAAATATCCCAGTGCTTAGCGCAGTCAGCCACTGCTTCATCTCCACCACAGCTTTCCCAGTAAAATGGGATATTTCAGCCACCAAGAAGCTGTAACCCATGAAAACTGCAGAAAAATTAAAATGCTGACTTGTTCTACTTGCCACTACCCTGAAGCTCCTTAATGGGCTTCTTGCAAGCTCATGAGTTTTTGTTTCTAGAACGTGCCCTGCCCGTTTGTTCAGTTTTCTCTTTCACTCATGAGGACTTCTTTCATGACCAGTTCCCAAGAGTTTTAGAGTGTCTGGGTGGTGGTTCTCCTAGAAGGCAAGCCTGCTTCCTCTGTGCTGCCCCAGAGGCATTGCTGGCAAACTGATCTCCAGAGACTTACTCCTTACCCTGTCTGCACCTTGGCTTTGCTTAAGGGACCCTTCCTGGCTTCGGATCTTGTGAGAAGTTGGCCAGAAAGCATGTCCTCATCCTGCTACAGGGCACGCAGATTCGCCTCGTACCCTCCAGGTGGCCTGAAGGGTGTCAGGGGTGGCCATGGGAAAGAAACGGCTCACAGAAAGAGCACGGTGTCTGAGCCAGCAGCTCCCACTGCCTGCTGGAGCAGGCTCAGTGAGGCCGCTGACAAGAGTCTTCAGAACACTAAACAGGTGATTAAAACATCAGTATTAGTCTTTCCAAACCTCACAGAAAGCCAAAAACTTAGTTTGGACACCAACAGAAATTTTCCGCTCTGGAGCTTTATAAACTGGTCTGCTGTTTCTTCCTCTGCTCTGTGGCCAGAGGGGAGCTCTGTGTTAATGATTCCATAAAACCCTCCAAGTCCTCATGGCTTATCGCATGAGAAGAACCCGTACCACCTTTTTCCATCAGGAATGATCCCCAGGCTCTCACTGTTTGTTCAGAGTCTGCATCTTCAACCCTTCCTTGAAAAAATGGCCAAGTCCAGCTCTTGGCACCTGTCCCAGCGTGACAGAGCTGAGCTCCAGCATCAAGGCCAGTGGCAGAAATGTCTTTCCTCTCCTCCTTTCCAAGATGACTGCCCAGAGTCATCGAAATCTTTAAAAATGGAAAGAGACCTTCAGAATCATCTGCACTTTGCAAACAAGATTCGGTAACTTGCCCAAGATCACACAGGAGAGAGAGTATGAAGTAAGTGTTCCTCCAGACCCTGCTTTTCCCAGACCTGGGGCATGTCAGCTTCCTCAGAGAAGTGCAGCAATCCCTGAGGGAGCTCCATCTTCACAAGGCCAGCAGCAAAAGGACTGCCTCCTCTGAATTCTCCATTAGCTCTTTCCCATGGTGGAGTTTGCGAGAGTCTCTGCCCGAAGCACAGGTAGCTGCTCTGGACCCACTGAGAGCTGTGGGCAGCTGGGACGCTGCTCGAGAGCAGGGGCACGTTACAGCCCCTCTGCCGACCAGTTCCCTAACCTTGAGCCAGTTACTTAGCTTCCCTGGGCCTTGATTTCCTCATCTGTCACATTGAGATAATGACAGTCCCTGCCTGTTGGGGCTATTGTGGGGAGAAGACGAGGTGGTGCATGAAAGCTTTTGGCACAGCCTGGCGTGGAGCAGCCGTTCGCTCGGTGTTGGCCTCAACTGTGGAGGGTAGTAAGGCACGCAGCAGGCTTTGTTGTCGTGTTTCAGAAGCTCCAGTGGTACTCTCGCAGAAAGGGGCGCTGGCTAAGTGGCAAAAATGTTGGCCTAGGAAGTCATTGCACCTGACTTCAGATCTCATTTAAGTTACTCGAGTGTTAGTTTTTTTTTAATCTCTATCATTATCTGCAAGTGATAGTAACTCCTTCATAGGGTGCTGAGGATTTCCAGATTCTGAAATAGCTATGGAAAATGTAACATATTTTTTTGGACCTTAGCTAAAATAGAGTTGCATTTGAAGGATGGACTAAACTTGTGACCACCTTCACTTAGTCTTCTAGCCTTTAAAGCAGTGATTCTCAGAGTTCCCAGGTGGTGGCAGTGGATTAAGGATCCAGCGTTGTCACTGCCGTGGCTTGGGTCACACCTGTGGTGCGGGTTCCATCCCTGACCCAGGAACCTCCGCACACTGTAGGCAGAGCCAGAAAGGGGCAGTGATTCTCCAGCTTCAGTGTTCACAAGTACTCAGAACACTGGTTTAAAGTACACATTCCGAGGCCCTGTCTTCAGAAATACTACTTTATTTAGTCCAAAGTGGAGTCCAGGAATCTGCATTTTTAACAAGCTCACTGTGTGACTCTGATCCACATGGTTTTTAAAGTGCCTTTTGGAGCTCCATTGTGGCTCAGTGGTAACGAATCCGACTAGTATACATAAGGATGTGGGTTCGATCCCTGGCCCTACTCAGTGGGTTAAGGATCTGGCGTTGCCGTGAGCATGGTGTAGGTCACAGACACGGCTCAGATTTAGCGTTGCTGTGGCTGTGGTGTAGGCTGGTGGCTCCAGCTCCAATTTGACCCCTAGCCTGGGAACCTCCATATGCCGTGGGTATGGCCCTAAAAAGACAATCAGTCAATCAATCAGTGTTTTTTAGTCCTCAGAGATACAGGGGAACTACTATTTATTGAACTTCTATGTACTAAGCATTTGCCTTACTTATACTTTACCAAACTATAAATAGACTTTAGTTAACTTTAGTTAACAAAGCCTGTCTTGTCTCCAGCCATCAGTGCTTGGAAGAGAATAGGTCTCACCTCTTGCTGAGGTGTGTTGTACCCTGCCTCCGGGCAACAGCCTGCAGTTAAGACAAGGCAGGACGTGCCCAGAGCTTGGCTTCTTGCGGTCCCTTATTTCAAACTAGAAACTTTGTAGGCAGCCTGTCAGAAGAGAGCACCATCCCTTATTGAGCCCAAACCTCCATGGAAAACACCAACCAAAGCAGAAAAAGCATCTCCAAGGGTCCAGGATGTTGGTATTGGGTAACACAAGGAGCGTGGTCTGCAATGTGTGGCTGGCACCCCCCTCCATAATCACGACGTCCTCTGGGATTGTCCTGGGGTCCTGAGGCTGCCATCAGCTACCTGTGGTCAGTCGTCCACATCATCCAACCACCCATAGTGTATAGATTTTTCTTTAAATAAACACACACACACTTACAAATTACAGTGCCTGTCCTCAAGAGTCTTACTTGGGAGAGGAAACAAGGTAGCTTAATGAGAGAAAGATACTGCAAAACATAAACAAATCAAACAGATCAAATTTATGGATGTCATGAATTTGAGAAGGGAATACATTCTCAGATGACAGGTTAAGGACTCAAAGAGAACTTGATAGGCTATGATGAAAGCAGTAAATAATTACCTGAAATCAAATGTGAATAAATGTAAAATCCTGCATTATCAAAAAAAAAAAAAGCTCGGCTGCACACTACAAGTGACATGCAGCACAATACTAAATAATAGGGTTTTTTATAGGGCGAGGAGACCTCAGTGAAGGAATGTTATAGGAGGAAACAGTAGAGGGTTTGCACACAGTGGGGGGAGAAGATATCATTCAGCCACATATGTGAAAACTGTTTGGGGATTTGTTGATTAAAAGCTCACAATGTGTCATTAGGGCCAAGTGGTGAAGCCCACACCGTTTTGGCCTGTTCACAGAATCGAGGTGTCCAGGGCAGAGCAAGGAGGAGGTGTGGGCTCTTCTCTGCTGCCAGATCACACGTGGGCACTCTCTCCAGGAGCCACATTCGTCTTAGTGAAAGTCTTAGTGAAAGAATAAGCAGGATGTTGAGGAGACACTTGAAATGAGAAACAGTGGAAGGAAGTGGGACTGTTTAGCCTAGAGAAGGTGTAACACAGCAGACTTCAAAAAATTTGAGGCCAGTCAGGTAAAAGAGTTAGAGTTTTTGTAACCCCAGAGAACAGAATTAGAAGCACTAGGAGGCAGATTCGGGCTTAAAAGGGAGGGATAAACATTTCCACCAATTAGAAAAGTCCAGAAGTGGAATGAGGTCTTAGTTAGGAAATGAACCCCCCCCCCTTGTAGTTTCATGACAGTAACAACCTTTCGCACGGCATGGTCAGGACTGGAACTTAATAGTAAAAAAAAAAAAAAACGTTAAGTAGGTAATAATAAGAATTACTTGTTTCTTAAACATGAAGTGACGATGGTTTTAAAAGCTTCCTGAGGGTCTTGAATCCTCTCCACATGACGTTTTCAGGAAAGGCTTGGATCACAGGATGATGTGGCAGAGGTTTAGGGTGGCTCTGAGTGATGGGTAACTCTCTTCGTAGCCTTCGAGTAGTAAGGTGTTGAGGGCTGCTGACGAGTCGAAGGGAGGAGGCCTCGCCTGTAGGAGCTGAAGGGCCAACTAGGGGTTGGGAAGAGGTTGCGGCTGGGTTAGTGTGGAGTCTCTCTGTGGCCTGAAAGTCCTGTGAAGTCGAGGACTGCATCTGCCTTGTTCTGTCCTCTGTGTCCGGAATGTCTGGCATGAGTCCCTGTCCTATAGCAAGTCCTTAGGGAAAAGTTGTAAGCAGTGAGCCGGAGGGCTGGACAAAGACATCTTGATTTTTTTTTTTAATTTACTTTTACTTTTTTTTTTGTCTTTTTGCCTTATCTAGGGCCGCACCCGCGGCATATGGAGGTTCCCAGGCTAGGGGTCTAACAGGAGCTGTAGCTGCCGGCCTCCGGCACAGCCACAGCAACACGGGATCCAAGCCGCGTCTGCAACCTACACCACAGCTCACAGCAACGCCGGATCCTAAACCCACTGAGCAAGGCCAGGGATCGAGCCCGCAACCTCATGGTTCCTAGTCGGATTCGTTAACCACTGAGCCACGACAGGAACTCCCATCTTGATATTTTCTATCAAACTTAACGGAAGGCAGGGATATGAATTAATTGCATAAAGGTAAAGGCCCTGTAGGTTAGGTAGGCTCGGGGAATAATCTTTAAAGTCTCAGAACTGCCAAGGGGTCAACGGCACACGAGAATGTTGAGCAGCGTTGCCTGGGCCTGGGGTTGGGGTTAGGGACTAACAGCGAGAAGGGAGAGGGGATGTACAGTGGGGAGGGCGTGCACAGACCACGGAGAGCGCTGAGACCGGGATTTCAGCTGGTAGCAAGGCTGAGCCCGAGGACTGCTCCGTCCTAACTTCCTCAGGACCCATCTGCCTGAAAGAGACAAAGCCGCAGGGCCCCCAGTCTCTGCAAAGAGCTCCTCTTCCCCGCGGGCTACCTCTTCCCCACCTCGAGGGAGGAGAATTCTGCCCTCCTGAGTGTTGTAGGTAATCGGAGGGTGCCTATTTCTCTCTGGAAATGGGGAGTCTTTGATGCACCTGTTCGGAACACACCCCATCCCCTCTACCGAATCCTCAGGGTCTAGAATGGGCCTAGTGCACACAGTAGGCCCTTAGTTCAGTGGGTGTTGAATTGGCTGTTGACTGGACGCATAGGATACTGCGGGTCTCAGCATCCTTCCACACACACATAAAATGAACAAGACCAGGAACAAGACCAGGAGCCTGCGCACAGACCCAAGGGACGCTGATCCTGGCTGTCTGGAAAGCAAATAGGAAAGTGGCTCAGAGCAACCAGAGCATGAGATACGGTGCTCCCGGCCCACAGCTAAGCAGCAGTGTGGAAACAGACTGCATGTAGATATTTGCAGCCTGAGACAGACTCAGGCCTTTCCTCCCCAGGGGCTGAGCTTGTAGCCTCCCCTGCTGGTTCAGTAAGTGAGGGCCCAGCGCCTGTGCTCCAGGTTTCAGACCAGCTGAAGCCAGCCAGACCTGAAAGGCTTGTGTTGGCAGTGCCAGCATCCACCCCAGCCCCTGCCAGTGTGGGCGGCTGCTCCCAGAGCACACTGCCAGGGAAGCGGATTGGACCGCAGCCCGAGCTCCCGCTGCCTATAGCTCGCACTGTGCGACTTGCTCACTGTTAAGAATGCACCTTGCTCGTACAGCCGGAGCTCAGAGCTCCAGAAAAAAATAGTTTCTTTCCATGAGGGAACAGCTCAAGAAGAGCCAGCTGTCTTCTACCCGGGAGAGCCCAGACTCCTCCCTGGCTTTCTTTAGAATGTCCCAGCTCAGGAATTCAGGTGGGTAGGAAATGCCACGGGGCAGGGGGTTCTCATCATTTCTCTTGTATTGAGAGAGCCAGAGCGGGGATCCAGCTGGTCTCATTTACGGAGAATAGCATTAACAAAAGCAGAGCCACCACCCACACGCCAGTGTGGCAGGGCCGGGCGGGCTAGGAGGTTGTGATGTTCACAGGATCTTATTTCTGATGTGTGCGTTAGTGCCGTGCTTGTCCTAAAGCCCAGGCCCTAGGGGCCCGCCCCCCTGGAGTCCTGTAGAA
Source organism: Catagonus wagneri (assembly GCA_004024745.2). Taxonomy (NCBI): domain Eukaryota; kingdom Metazoa; phylum Chordata; class Mammalia; order Artiodactyla; family Tayassuidae; genus Catagonus; species Catagonus wagneri. The sequence continues at coordinate 921,983 of PVHT020000004.1, forward strand.
TGCATGCGTGCCTGTGGTCCAGGAATCTTTAGAGAATAGGAAGAGGGGCTGCTGCAGAGAGGCCAGTCCCTTTCTCTACCATGTGGTTTGCCCAGCAGCCTGGCTCCAGCACCTTAACTCAGAATAAACTATTTCAGCAACTTCCACAGCCAGGTGAGCGTTCCAGGGCCTCTCCCCTCAGCCCTAGGCTGCGTGGCAGCCCCATGCTTCCTTCTTTACCTCTGAGTCTGGCTTCCACAGGTCTTAGTGGTGTCAGGCAGAGTACCTTTCCTGCTTCTGAGCAAAATGAGGCAACAGCAGAGAGAAAAAACATAACAGCCACTCATTTACTGAGGACTTTCTGGGTTCAGGCACCTTGATAAGTATTTGATATGCGTTATCTCGTTTAAACAACTTGAGCTGAGGCTCAGAGACATTAACTTGTCTAGGGACACACAGCTAGGAACTGGCAGTTAAAACTTGAACTTAGGACTTTCTGACTCTTGTCCAACCCCCTGTTATTGCCTCTACCTGCCTCTTTCCAGAATGGACCTGTTTTTCCTTCTGTACTTTCTCAGCACCAGTGTATGCTCCACAGCTGTGTTCTCCTGACTCTCCTCCAGTGTGAACATAATATCCCTCTCAGTGGCCAGGTACCCCTACCCTTTGGGATCATCAGTAAAACCAATGGAGTAACTTCTCCTCCACCGCTGCCCTCACCAAATCTTCCCACCTAACCATTTGCCAGTTCTCACCCTTCCCTAGGGAACTTAAGGCCTGTGTGCACTCACACACCTACATACACAGGTAAACACACCAGGGTTAGGGAGAGGTGTGGGGGAGCTAGCAGGCTGCTCTCCACTCTGAGCAGGCATCTATGCCTTACCAGCTGGTTGGTAGTGGCTCACATTGCCTCTGCTAAGAAGAAAATGCAGCTGTTGGGACCGGCCGTGTGGAATGATATGGCTGCTGCGGGATGGGTTGGCTGATGATGTTAGCATTTTGTCTTGTGACCCGTTGACCCTTCAGCTTGCACAGACCAACCGCAGGGCTGGGGGTGTCTGGGTCTGGACCTGGGGATCAAAAGTGACTGAGGGGAGCTCCCGCTGTGGTGCAGCGGGTTAGGTATCCGGCAGCATGGGTTTGATCCCCGGCCTAGCACAATAGGTTAAGGATCCCGCGTTGCCAGAGCTGTGGCGTCGGTTGCAGCTACGGCTTGGATTCGCTATCTGGCTGGGGAACTTCCTTATGCCGCAGGCACAGAAAAGACCAAAAAAAGGTGACTGAGGGAGAGGTCTGTGCTTAGCTGCCTGGCGTAGGAATGAGGTCCTGCCACTGCCCGCATGGGGGTGAGTCACCCACTGACTGAGTGGATGCCCTTGGACTGGATGCCCGGGTCTTGTCAGGATCTTCATCTGGCACCAGAACCCATGCCTTCTGCCTTGTCCACTTTGTCATTCGGCACCTGCCAGGTTCTTCCTTTCTCTCCCCGATGACCCGTGACCTCCTCTCCCAGTTCAGTCACAGTCTGTTCTGATTCAGCGAGGCTGGGAGTGTCCATCTCCCCATCGTGAGCTGCTGCCTCTGCCTTCAGAGTGATCGCGCATCCTCATGGCCAGCTTCCTCCTGCCTGGAAGCCCCTCCCCCAGGAATGTGAATAAACCGTTTCCACTGTCCTCCTCCTGCTCCAGAGGATTCCCTGTGTCTGAACTTGCACTGGCAGACCTCTTCACAGGCTGACCCACCCTTGGCCACGATGGAATTGTCCTACCCACCCTTCAGACTCTGGTGAGGGACTGCACACAACTAGAGGTTCCCAGTTTGGGAAAACACTTCAGTCTGAGTTCAGTTTCTTGTAGCCAGTCCTGTTGGCTTGGCTCATTAAAGATGATAATTAACCCATTGCTGATTGACCTCAGAAGCCAGCCAAGCATCCTGTATTTTACCAGCCTTGGTAGTGGATTTGTAGGCTATTTTAAGGTTACTTAATAATCTTAGCAAGACTTCACTTTTCTGTCTGCATCTTATTTGCTCTAAGGACATTCTGTAAAATTAACAAGCTATAAAGTTTGATTGAAGGTTTCAACAAATGTGAGAATAATTGGCTCCATTTAGAGAAACAAGAAAAACAACCTGTAAACTTGAGTTTGTAGGGGAAAAACCGTGTGATTTTTCTCTGCAACCAGAGAAGCAGTAGCAAGCAAGAGTTTTTAAGACCAGAAAGAATAGAACTGACTGATAGCGCAAGTTTAAACTCTGACTCCCCCAAACCAAGAGTTCAGAAAAAGAAATTTTACAAAATCTAACCAGCCACTGTAATGCTTGTGCCTTCCAGGAGGCCTGTTTGGAGAAAACAGGGATCCAGTAAAGACGGAGTGAGTCCCTCATCCCTGGAGCATGCATCCAGAGCGCTGGGTCAGCAGTCTGACCCCTCGTCCTGGGCCCTGGCTGGATCTGGGGTTTTCTCCCTTCCCCATGGCTCGTGTTAAGTCTTACAACTTTACATCCATCCGTGGCGTGTGGTGCTCAGTTCCTTTTCTCTCTCTGGCCCTCCACCGCCTTCCATAAGACAGCTTAGATCTCTTTTTCTGTTCCTTCCCCGGCATCTCCGCCCAGGCTGGGCTGGTCTCCTGCCGAGTAGCTGCAGGCAGTCACCAGTTTTGAGAGTACTCCATCCACTCTTGCCTTATTCTCCACCCCACTAAGATACCCCAGGCAGGTAACGCAGTCTGCCTTCCCTCCTCTCTCTGGGCCTAGAGGTTTCTACCTGCTTTCCTCAAGACCTAACCTTCCGCCAAGCTCCACTTCCACTTACCCTGTGCAGGCTCGCATTCTCTCTCTAAGGAACTGAGCCAGGGACAGGACAGGCTCCCGTATCGCCTTGCCACATCTCACTTTCAGTTTTCCTTTCTGCTTGGTTCTTTGCGTGTGGACCTGATCCGGGTGATAGCTGGAACCCTGAAGCTAGAGGTTTCAGTTCCCACTGATGGGGTTCGCTGCCTCAGATGGTCTTCAGGGGAAGGAGAGGGGGCTTTCTCCGGGTGCCTTTCTTTCACCTCTTCCCTGACCCAGAGCCCCAGTTTTCTTTCCAGAACTGACTGGTTTGTGTGAGACATTCCATCTGTTAACTTTGGAGCTCCTGGTGATCTCCTACGCAGTGAGTCCCTCGAGAAGGACCGTGCCTGCCACTGAGAAGGTGCCGGTCTCACATTCCCCAGGGTATTCCCAGGCCAACAACCCTTCTACCCATCTCTAGGCGCCCCCCAGCCCCACCTGTTAACAGCCTGGGAAGGAGGCCTCTCCTGCCCAGCTCTTTCTCCTCTAGAGAGTCTAAAGTTTGCCCAGAGCTACAATGTACATACCACTTACATTCTCTGTTTTTCATTGATACAGAATGGAAAAATGTACTCATGAACAAAGCTCTCGTGGGGATTATGTCATAGACTTCATCTGGACTCCTCCTCTCCAAGTAGGGAGCCTTAGCTTTAACCCCTCCCCTACCAGAAAGCCCTCCCTGGCCCAAGTTCATCTTGGAATTGGCTCTCTGTGGCTGGCTTCCTCCGTCGTGATGTCCCTTATTAACCATATTTAAACAGCTTTTTTTTTTTTTTCTTTCTCTTTCCCAGCTCAAGTGCTGGATTCTTTGTCTCAGAGAAATCCACCCCACCGGGCTGATTCCTCCCACCTGAAAACAGAATGTTTCAGCTGACAGGCCAGGAGGCTGGAGCCCAAAGGCCTCTCTCTGTCCCTGGACAAGCCCTAGACTTTCCGCCTCTCAGTTCTCCTACCTCCTCAGCAGCTCAAGCCCATCCCTCGCTCCCCCAGTGCACTTTGAAACCTAAGGAGGCTCTGCACCCTTGGCTGTCCTCCCCGCTAGTTGTATCGCAAAGGAGAGGATGCTCTTTCAGAAGGCAGGGTAACTTTTCTCTCTCCAAACAGGTAGAATTCTTTTTAGGCTTCTTAGTACCAGCTCAGCGACCCCACCGGATCAAAGCTCTTTTGAGAATCATCCAGGAGTCCCCTTGCCCTCGGGGAGGAAGGCAAGGGAAATGGCCATAGCAGACAAAATCCCCAGGAAACCAGGTTCCTTCCAAACAGGGCAAAAACTAAACTGGGGGGGGGGGAGGGGTGGCACTCCTTTTTTGCTTTGGTGTCCCTGTAAGGGACTGTTTCTCCTGAACCACTAAGGATGTACCGCAGGCAGGCTCAGGATGTCTGCATCCCTGGGTCCCGCTGTGCCCTGGAAACCCCCATCTCCAGGAGTCCCACGTCCACACATGCGGCCTCTCTCCCTCTTGGCCAGGAACCATGCTTTCTTCCTGAGCCATTCAGCCTGCCATCCAGCGCATGCCCTAACAGCAGGAACTCTCCGGCCTGCCTGTCCCGCACGTACCCCGGCGGGCACGCGCTCTCTTCTGGCTGCACTCCGCGGGGCTGCTAGCCTACCTGTCACCATCCAGGTGATGCCAAGGATCACTGTAAGATTTTTCTCTCTTCTTCTCAGGCCCTTAACCCCCCCACTCCTTTAAGTGACAGCAGCCTCACACCGAAAAGGAAAGTCCTGGACTCATTACATAATTCTCCATAGTGCAAGCAGTAGCTGGGGCATAAGGTCAGAGGTCATAGTGGGGTCAGGTGGCTGACACACACTGTAACGACAAGGTGGTTAAAATTAGACCACAGAGAGGAAACTGGCAGTCTTGTGGAAATGCAGAAGTTTCCTCTGCAAGTGAGAGGCTGGGGATGCAGGGAGGCCACTGTGCGTGCTGCCTGCCAGGCTATTACTCATTTCAGCTCTGTTCTTTAATGCCTTTTAGCCCCTGCTTCTGTATTTCTAGCCTTCCTCATCACATGTTTGAATACACGCGATGGAACCCATGGTTACCTGCCTGGCCTAATAAGAGCTTCTTTCCTCCTTCAGGGAGGTAGGCCCAGGACTAGGTACCCCACGCTCAAGACAGCTGTCCTTTCCTAAGCCTTTTCTAGGTAGCTGAGCTCCTTTTAGGTCAGCCTCCCAGGAGGTCGAGGTACTCAGCCCGTGATTCGGGCCTCGGTTGCCACCCAGGCCATCGGTGGGGCAGGCAGGGGCCACTCCTAGGCAGAGAGGGCGGCAGGGGCTCAACAGGTAGCAGAGGATGAGTCGGTTGACTGGCGTGTGCTGCATGTTCCCTGGCCGGCCAGCTGCCAGGGTGGTGCTCATTTCCATGGTCTCCTGGAGGGTTTGGGTCACGCCGGCCTCATCTGCTCCCTGTGGTAGCCAGCCAGCTTCCCTGCTCCCGTCAGTCTTACCATGAGCCTCCCGAGTGCCCTGCTTGTGCATAGCACCCCTCGCCAGGCGAGCATGTGGGGTACGAGATCTAGTCTCTGCCACCAGGGGAGTTCTTATCCAGGCGATAAAACAACGCGCGGGCAATCGAAGAGTGTCTCTGGGTTAGTTACTCACTGTGAGGTACAGCCAGGGAAGCCACGTCACGTTGCAGGATGAGAAGCATGGGCTCCGAGGGGCGGCTAGAGCCGCTGGTGACGGAGGGGCTGCCGCCCTGTGGCGTATCTGCCCCCCCAAGGTATTTCCCTATTCGAATGGCCTTTACCGCTTGCGAGCCTCAGATCAGATGGGGCCCCTTTTCTCCCTTGCTGAGCCAGAGGACCCCAGAGGCCAGGGGTGAAGAGAAGGGCATGAGAAGGTGCAGAGCAGGTGGGTCCGCAGGTGAGGGCACGCGTGTGGTCTTGCAGGAGAAGGACCCAGACAGGGTGACTATGGAACTTCATCTGAGAAACGAATTTGATGATTGCTTGAGACATGGAATTTCATTTCAGTTAAATCGGCCACAGATTTTTTTGACAGCGCTGGCTTACGTGCTAATGTGGCCTCGCGGGAAAAGGATGGCCTGAAGCCCCGAAGGAGGAGAGCTTGGTGAAACACCCCCCTGCTTTGCCTGTCTCCCTTCTCCTGACAACAGCTTCCTGCTGGACCCCTGTCTCTTGAGCATGAGAAGCTCTGAGGTGGGGCAGGAACCTGTCAGGGGAAACCCGAAATGATCTGGCTGAAATGAAACAGCCAAGAAAGCCCTCATCATTCATTTTGCACTCAGGCTGAAAGTTCTCCTTTTGAGAGTCTGGCGAGAAGGGAGCTGAGAACAGAATGGAGAGTGGCAGTGAGGGGTACTAGAAAGCCGTGTTCGGGAGTTCCCGTTGTGGCTCAGCAGTAATGAACCCAGCTAGTATCTGTGAGGACACAGCTTCTATCCCAGGCCTCATTCAGTGGGTAAAGATCTGGTGTTGCCATGAGCTTGGATCTGTCACTGCTGCAGCTCCGGTTCAACCCCTAGCCTGGGAACTTCTATATGCTGCAGGTGTGGCCCTAAAAGGACAAAAAAAAAGTCTTTGTTCTTTGAAAGCCACTGTTTTGTCCTCCATCGTTCCTTCTATCAGTTATATACCAACTTAGAAGAATTGAATTTATTCTTCAGTAGGACTTCAGGAAAAGAAAGGCAAAATCCTAGAGGCCACGCGTTGTTGGTCCTGGGTTGTCGGTTACCCCAGAGGTGACCTCTAAGGGGAGATGGTGGTGACTTTCTTCCTTCAGGAGGTCCTGGCCCTCAACCTTATCTCACACATGGGCTCCCCCTGCCTGCTTCTGCCTCCCTCACTCAGTTGACACGTTTCTCATGTGCCCCTCAGCCAACAAACGTTGTCTCTCATTTTCCCTTTCAGAAAATGCTGTTTTTCTTCTCTCCCTCTCGCCCTGTAGGTTATTGCAGCCGACTGCAAAAGGGTCACAGTGCTGAAGTATTTTCTGGAAGCCCTTTGTGGACAAGAAGAGCCTCTGCTGGCATTCAAGGGTGGAAAATATGTGTCAGTGGCACCCGTCCCAGACACCATGGGAAAGGAAATGGGAAGCCAAGAGGGAAAACAACTGGAAGATGAGGTACGATGCGGGAAGAGCCCGCTGTGGCTGAGGGAAGGCCCCCCAGCCCCCACCACCCTGCTCTGCCCAGGCTTCGGCGTCTGCCCTTGGTTATTTATAACCACTCAGAGCAGTGGCCATGCTGACGTGACCAGCCAGCTTCTCAAGAGTGCACTCTGCTGGTGCCCCTTCCTGCCAGTCCCACCCCAGCGCCTCCATCTCACACTGCTACGAGTTCCAGATGCTTCTTTTTAATGTTACATTGGAGGAGAAGGGAGGGAAAGAAAGAGTTTAATAATGCACAGCTCTGGAGGCTTAGGAAAGGGAGTGGGGGGGAGTGTTAGGGTTCAGGCTGAGGATCAAGTTTATGGATGTGTGGAGCTCAGTGCAACACAGGCCTGAATGCAGCCTCCAGCACACGTACAGGAAGAGCTGACATTGCTGGCCCCGTGTGGAAAATCACCCCCCCCCCGGCCTACCCTCCCTCCCTCGCTCCCTCCCGCCCTCCCTCCTGCACATCCTGATGTGATTAAGGAATTCTCCTCTTGTTTGTTTGCCCTTGGTTGTTCCTGTAGCCCTTGCTTCGGTCCAGACTGCATGTATGTGTGCGCACGCGCCCGCCAGCCTGGGTGCCCACCCCTGCCAGACCCCCCGGCGGTGCCTCGCCGTGCCTGCCTGTATCTCTGGGGGTGACCGTTACTGTGGTTCTCGGTTTAAGTTGAACACCGCTGCCAGTTTCCCTGCTGTCTGTGGGTTCTGAGTACATGTGAGTGTGGGACGGTGTTGGTGCATGCGTGCGTTTACTGCTGCTGCCAGCTGCCGTGCTGTGCGTCTGGGTGTGGGTCACTGTGTGTGTGCACACACAGCTCACTTTGCCTGACGGTCGACTCTCTCCTTCTTTTTGCCCCACAGTGTTAAAGACGGAGGGAACTTAGGTGGGAAGGAACACGGGACTTAAGGAAGGGACGGAAGCGATTCTAGCCAGAGGCCAGGTCACCCGTAGGCCAACCCAGTCATTTGGCCCGCAGCAGTCTCCAGCGCCTGGTGGAGCAGGGTGGGGTGTGGGATGAAATCAGCAACAGGCCGGGGAAGCCAGCTGTCAGCTGGAAGCTGTCGTTTGTGATCTGAGGCAGTGATAGAATGGCCACCTTTGGTTCAGAGTCTTCAGAGCAGCAAAGTCTTGGCTAGGCTTCATTAGAATAGCTGGAGAACCCAAACCCCACCCCACCCCTGATGACACAAGGCTCAGCTTCCAGGATAGAGGTGGTTCCAGGGATAAAGCTGAGCCCACGATTCCAGACTCCAGATGCAACCTGGGCAGGGAGTAACAGGAAAGAATGAGCTGTCGGTGTGGGAGGAGACAGTGGGGTTGCTAAAGCCCTGAGGGTGTCCAGACCTCAGGCAGGACAGAGCAGTGCCACCCAAGCCCTGGGCACCATGTAGGGAAGCATGAGTGGGGCAGCGCCCCGGTCAGCTGTCGGAGCCACGCTTTCAGACTGAGGCAGGCAGTGGAGGTGGGCAAGGTGGCTCTCCAGGACCACTGCAGGACGTGTCCTCGTCCCCTCTCACAAGGAGCAGGCCAGCTCTCCTCCCCAGGTCTTGGCCGTGCCACGCTCTCGCCCTCCTAAGACTGACTGACCAGACAGAGGTTGTGACCCATGCCGTGCTGCCCACTTCTTCCTTTTCCCACGAGCCTCCTGGGTTCCTTTATGTTAGTGGCCGCTGGGAACCCCTGCTTACCCTGTTCTGTGTAATTTCATAACCCTGCACTTCCTCGTTCACTGTGAGAGCTGAGCCAACCTCAGACAAGCCTCGCTGACCCTCCTCTGACCTCAGTCAGCTCAGTCCAAGTCCCATGATAACTGTGTCTCCCTGATCAGAACAGATAGGGGCAGTGTCCCCCACAGACCAGCCAGGGACCCTACTCCACTCATTCCAGTCCAGGTTAACCCCGCGAACAGGAAGTGAATGTGCAGTCGTCTTCCTTCCCATGGCCTGGGCCTCTCTGGAAGTGGGCCCTGTGACACTGGAGCCTGCGGGTTGTCAGATGAGTGGTGACGGTGGACAACACCCCAGACCCCGGAGCCCTCTTAAGATGATGGCAGTTCTGGCCCCATCCTGAGATCTTATCTGTCCCCAAACTTTAAGACTGAGTCACTTGAGCTGATTGGGAAAGGAGGGGAGGCGGGGCAGGGGATGTTTCTTCAGACATTATTCTTCATGAGCAGAATAGAGTCCATTTCTTTAAGGATGCTGCCAAAACACGTGTCTTCCCACCCCTGGATTCTGCTCCCAAGACACAGCATCACCGACCCACTCACACACTCTACCGACCACTCTGGGCCCAGAGAGTCTGTCGGAATATCAGCGAGATGGACAGAGGAAGGACACGGCAGTCTGTATTGAACAGGATCCCTCTGGGCCCGTGGGAGGCCTGGTGAGGCTGAGCTGCTGAGTCTGGGTCTGAGCTGCACAGGCTATACCTGTGCTGCCTGGTGTTCGTGTTAGCAGCACAGACTTTGCAGTCAAACTCACTAAGGTTTGAATCCCTGCTCTGCTGCTTACTGGCTCTGTGACCTTGAGCAAAGTGTTTAACTCTTTAGACCTCAGTTTTGTTTTGTTTCTTTGGCCACACCTGTGACATGCAGAAATTCCCGGGCCAGGAGTTCCTGTTGTGGCTCAGCAGTAACGAATGCAACTAGTATCCATGAAGATGCAGGTTCAATCCCTGGCCTCACTCGGTGGGTTAAAGATCCATCGTTGCTGTGGTGTAGGTCACGACATGGCTTGAATCTGGTGTTGCTATGGCTGTGGAGTAGGCTGGCAGCTGCAGCTACAGTTTAACCCTTGGCCTGGAAACTTCCATGTGCCCTAGGTTCGGCCCTTAAAAGCAAAAAAAAAGGGGGGGTAAAGAAAGAAAGAAAAGAAAAAAAAGAAATTCTCTGGGAGTTCCCTTCATGGCTCAGTGGTTAACAAATCCGACTAGGAACCAAGAGGTCCCTGGCCTTGCTCAGTGGGTTAAGGATCTGGCGTTGCCGTGAGCTGTAGTGTAGGCTGCAGACGCGGCTCGGATCCCGCGTTGCTGTGGCTGTGGCAAAGGCCAGCAGCTACAGCTCCGATTAGACCCCTAGCCTGGGAACCTCCATATACCGCGGGTGTGGCCCTAGATAAAGCAAAAAAAAAAAAAAAAAAAGAAATTCCCTGGCCAGGGATAGAACCTGTGCCACAGCAGTGACATCCAGATCCTTAACCGCTAGGCCACCAGGGAACTCCTGTTCATTTATAAGAGAAGGATGATGGTAGATAGCATCTGTTCATAGACTGTTAGGTGTGTTAGGTGAGTTAATACATAAAAGCTCTTATCCCAGTACCTGGCCTTATAGTAAGTGCTCAGTAAATGGTAGCTGTTACTGTCATAATCATTGTCGTTGTTATTATCCAGTTATCATCCAGACCCAGGTGTCTTCTCCTGTTAAATCACCGCGTTACCCATGTCGACCCTGTTCCTCAAAGGAAGCCCTCTTGGGCAGCTGCATGTTCTCTCCTGACCAAGGCCAAAAGTGAGAGATTGAGAAATGGAGCCCAGGACCACCCGGGGAGTAGTGGCTTCTAAGAGCTGAGAGTGCAGGCAGGGAGGTGCCATCCCTAGGGAAGGCTCCCCAGCCTGGCAGGAGACTCCTGAAGCTAGTTGACCGTCTCCGGTCTGTCCAGGCCTCGGGAGGGCAGCTGAGCAAGGACGTGTCATGTGAATTCGATCACGGGGCCCCCCAGCCCCGACAGCCCCAGGCTGCAATCTGTAAAAGAGACCGGGGCCAGGCTTCCCGAGCTACAGCATCCGCTCTCTGAGCCAGGCTGGGGCAGGGGAGCGCCACGCCCTGACTCCCAGCTGTCAGCCAGAGTCGATTCCTATCAGATCATTAACATAAATTAGACTTAAATTGGGTGCTTTAACTTTCTCTGTTGTTTTGCCCTTTGGTGATTTCAGAATGAAAATAGGCCTAAGGTTCCTATTGGGGTTGTGCGCACAGAGGGAGGGCTGTGAGTATAGGCACGGCAGTGGATGCGAGGGGGCTCTGTGTCTGTTAGAAGAGGGCCCTGCAGTGGGAAGGGGAGTGGAGGGAAGCGCACACCTTTGGGGACAAGTAAGCATGGGTAGGGACAGGAGGATGGGCCTGGTCAGGACTGTAGCTCACTGTCTCTCTTCTCCCCTGGCCGGTGCCACCACCAAAGGAGGAGGACGTGGTGATTGAAGACTTTGAGGAAGATTCAGAAGCTGAAGGCAGCGGGGGTGAGGATGACATCAGGGAGCTTCGGGCCAAGAAGCTGGCTCTAGCCAGGAAGATAGCGGAGCAGCAGCGTCGCCAAGAGAAGATCCAGGTGGGGCCTACCCGGGGCGAGCAGGCGCTGTGTGGGCGGTGGTCCGCACAGGGCAGGGGGATGGGAGCAGGGAGTAGGGGTGAGCCGGACCCTCTTGGGGAGAGTCTCACGGTGTCCTGTCTGGTTCCCGTTTTCTTCCTCCACCACTAAATTCTGGTTTGGTGCCTGGAGTCTCCCTCCTGGGCTCCGAAGCAGGGCCAGGTTCTCCTCAGATAATCTGCTGAAAGCTTCTCCCCCAGTGATGATCTGTGAACACACACCACACATAGACGACCTTTCACGTAATTGCAGGGGTTTCAGAGTTCCCCTGAACTTTGTCCAGACTCTCCCGGAGAAGCCCTGGATTCTCTATTGAGAGCACCTCTTCTCAGGAGACGGTGTCACGGCCACAGTCCGCTTGTCTGGATTCCCCGCACAATGGCCAAGCCATTAGGACACTGAACCCTTCCCGGGAGAGGTTATTCTATCTCCACACAAGGATTCCTGCTACCAGCCCCCGGTGGGCCCATGGCTTCACTTCCAGCAAGTTTTCTTTGTGGCTCTCCCAGGTCTGACTCTTGCTCATCTCCTCTTATGTAGGGCTCAGGGCAGGTAGGGACGAGCCTGTCATGCTTCCCGATTTAGGACTAGCTGCAGAACTGAGGGAGCATCAGTTCTCTCTGGGACTGTTTTCAGCCTCTCTGCGACCACCTCTGACCATCACGGTTCTTTGGGCAGTCTTCATGCACTTGTAATGCACGTGCTTTGGCCAACCTTGGTCAGCCTGGGCCCCACCACTTACTCGCTTTGAGACTTTGGGCACATTGTTTAACTTCTCCGAACCTATTTCCTCACCTGCAAAGTGAAAGTGGTGACGGCACCTCACTCTTTGAATGGCTGTGAGGCCCACAGGCACAGGTGCACGTGTAGCGCCCAACACAGTGCAGGGCCCACGAGTGTGCTGAGTCAGGGTGCCTGTGTGGCCTGACAGCAGCCTGATGCCCATCAGACAGAGCCCTGCCCTGGGAGGAGAGTGACTGCCAGCTGGCATCACGGTTCTTTGGGCAGTCTTCAGGCCTGCCACTTGGCATTACATGTGTGATACCTCTGCCAGCATCACCATCGCGCTAACGGCTGCCTCCTCCACCTTCCGTGGCCCTCAGAGCTTCATCCTCAAGCTGTCCTTCTGCCTGTCCTATTGCTCCTTTTCTTTCTCACCATCAGTCTTCCAAAAGCCCTGTCCATACAGCCACCTCCACTTCTTGACTCTCCGCCCAGCAGTTATAGGGACAGTTGCATCAGAGGTCACCAAGTACCTGTCTTTGTCAGGTCCCCATCACAGTTGACTTCCCTGTAGCTTTGGAACCCGAAGCCGCCTCCCTCTGACCTCACAACCACACACGAGGACCTTTGTCTCTCTCTGCTGGCGATGCCACCGTCCTGGGTCTCCTCACCACCGTCCTTACTCCTTTCCTCTCTTCTTGATTCAGCACGCAGAGCTGGCCCTCAGCAAATACTTTAGTTCAGCAAGTTAATAGATGGTGGCAACGAGAGCCTCATCTTAGGTTCCTCACTGGCTTTTACCCTCATGTCTCATTTCTTATCAGATCCTGTCTGTTCACGCGTTTATGCCCCTCCCTCCTCTCCATTCCCATTGCCACTTCCACTGTTCTAGTCCAGGTGCTGACTGGATTGTAGCCGGCAAGGCCCCACATAGCACATGTCCAGGGACTCCTATTTACCTTTAGTCTGCACAGCCGCTCCTAGAATTGTGTGGTGCATGATCTGCATTGCCAGGCTCACTGCCTCCAGTGCATCCTATGTGGTTTCATCATTCTCTTCCCAAAAGAGCCATTCTGCTGCACAGGAGTCATCAGTGCCTCTGCTTGGCTCATAAAATAAAGTCATAGTCCTTATGACGTCATCTAAGGCTTTCTCATCTGTTCCCGGTCTGTTTCCGTACTCTCCTCCCATCCCCCATGAACCGTTACTTGCTATGTGGCATTATTGCTGTTAACTTCCCTGAGCCTGTTTCCTCATCTATAAGACGAAAGTGCTAACAGCACCTGCCTCAGAAAGACAGTGCAGGAGTTCCCCTTGTGGTTTAGCAGTAACGAATCCAATGAGTATCTGTAAGGATCAGGGTTCTATCCCTGGCCTCGCTCAGTGGGTTCAGGATCCAGCATTGCCATGAGTTGTGATGTAGGTCACAGATGTGGCTCGGATCTGGCATTGCTGTGGCTGTGGTGTAGGCTGGCAGCTGCAGCTTCGATTGGACCCCTAGCCTGGGAACCTCCAAATACTACGGGTGCGGCCCTCAAAAGACAAGAAAGAAAGACAGACAGACAGACGGACTGTGCACGTAAAGCAGTGCCTATACAGACACTGCGGCCCCCTGCCTGGACGGCACTAACCCTTGTCTGCGCGCTCTGTCCCCAGTGCTCTGCCCTTTCCCACTCTCGCGTCTTTGTTCATGCTGGTCCCGCACCTTTTTCTGCTCCACATTTCCGGTTACCTGTTGAAATTCTATTCTTCCTTCAGTCCCCAGATGAAACCCCATCTCCCCAGTGAAGCCTTCCCTGTTTCCCCCGAGGAGGAATTCATCTCTCTGCTCAGTGTTCCTGTGGCACTGATTTATACTTCATTTGTGAAACATATATCACGTCTCAAATTACACTTATTTCTGGACTTGTCCCCCCAGCTGGACTGTGAACTCCTGGGAGTCAGGTACCATGTCTTCTGCTCAGTTTAGTAAATTTGTGATGAGCACCTACTATGCTAGTGGTGAGGGGACACTGGAGCGAACCGCGAAAGTTCCGTCCCGAGTGTTCAGTGGAGTGGAGAAGCCAGTGATCTGACATGTAAGCGAGCCTTGTCACAGAAGGGAAGTGCAGGCTGCTGTGGGAGCACATGCCTCAGGGACATGGCCTCGCCTTGTTGCTCCAGTGATGAGCGATACCAGACAGATAGAAGGTCTCCCATGAGATTTGATTTCCGGTGCCCGTGGCTGGTCAGGCCCTGGCACCGAGGGCCTGCTATGGGCCGGCCCGGGCTGGGGGTGTTGTGGCCCCTTTAAGAACAGGCCCCACATGCACCACTGCTGGCGGCCCTGCCTCCTGTCAGCCTTCTTCCTCCAGCCTCGCAGCCACAGGAGGATTTCTCAGCAGAGAAAAAATTCCCCCCCTTCCCTTCCCCCCCTTTTAATGCCCGGGGCCCTTCACTTCCATAATTCTTCATTTTCCAGCCTTGAACGTAAGCCAGACACATCTGTCTGGCCATATGCGTGAACCCTGGAGTCTGTGCCGAGGTGGCTGTAAAACAGGGCCGGTGAAGGCCCTTCTGGGAGAGCACACACATGTGTGTGCCCTCGGGCCATTGGCTCCCTGCCCAGAACCACGGGGCTGCAGCGCTCCAAACCCATGTTAACCTTTTCTTATTTTTCCTCTTTTTGTTTAATTTAAGGGGGGAAAATCCCAAGGAAAAGGTATAAATTGTCCTGGGAGTAGGGGAGAGGCTCCGAGCTGGAGAGGCCATTATTGTTGGCAGGTACCTGGGTCACACTAATACACTAAGGAAGAGAGGAGCATCGGGTGAATTAAGATCGGAGAGATGGGCTGTAAATTACACTGCTCTGAACTCCATCAGTCTCCAGGGGTGTTAACCGAGAGGTGTAAGGCAAGTCCCCAGCTCCCAGTGCCTTTTACAGATGCAGCAAAACAGGAACCACACATGTTTGGGGAAGGGGATATGAAGATGGGGTTGAAAAAAATCTCCTGGCCCCCATGCTGGCTGTAAAGTCCAACTGCGATCTGGGGCCGGAGCCACACCCCCACTTCCCTGCTCCCACCTAGACCCCTGGGCCCAAGCTCATCTGTGGGGATGGGGGAGGTGAGGCCTGGCCTCCCTCCGCAGCCTGTCCCTCCCTGCTTCCGGCGTTGCACAGAGGCTGGTGAGTGGGGCCGACTGGAGGTCAGAAAAGGGGTGTGGGCAGCTCTCAGGGCCTGTGCAGCTGGAGCCTCGGCGCCCAGGCAGGCCCCTGGATGCTGGGGGCCAAGTCCGCCCACCCAGGGCTGTGAGGCCACACTCTCCTACTCAGCCAAGGCTTTGCCTGTGGCCTGAGACAGCTTTTCATCTTGCATTGGTAGTGCCCACCTTGCTTCTTTCCGCCCAAGTTCTTTTCATTCCCATTGCCGTTCTTGGGAAGTGTCCAGAGACCAGAGCGGGACACATGGTTTGTCTGGGAAATTGGTCAGAGTGCTTCATTCTGAACCAGGCCCTCGGGGCGAAGCAGTCACTGAAAATCCTCCTCCAGGCTTGAGGCGTGGCCTCTTGGCACCTCACACTGGCCCTGGCCCTGTGAATCCCCCGCCTCCTCTCTGCCTCCACGAGGCTTTGCTGTGATTTGTGCTGCTGTCGGGCGGGGTCAGGTTTCCTGAGCAGTTGCAAACATCCCACCTGAAACATAACAGGCTCTTCCTCTGGCCACAGCTATTGTTTCCCTCGGCATTATGGCCACAGTCTTGCTCTGTAGCCAGCAATGACATGTGTTCTGAAAATAGCTTCGCTCCTCTATCCCCTTCCCGCCCACCCACCCTCCTGAAGATGCGGTCACTCCTTTGTGGTGGCCCCAGGAGTTTCACTCTAAATATAGCTGCAGCCCATTCACACTGCCACCCAGCTGGGGGCGGGGGGGGGGAGGCTGTGGAACAATGGGGCATGCACAGAGCCCCCCACACCTGTATGGAATCCAGCGGAAGGCAGACACTCAGCGCTGGCTCCTAGCTGTCGCAGACAGGGTGGGAGTCAGTGCACTACCAGGCCAGGGGCACGTTCACGCCAGGGCAGGAAAGCACATCAGCCTGAGGAGCTGGGCAACCGCCCTCCCCACTCAAGCCCGTTCCAGAGCTTGCTGCAGCCACTCACACCTCCCTGACTCCAGCAGCATCCACACGGTCCTGTCCTCCAGCAGAAGAGTCAGGCTTTTGGCTGGAACGTCCTGAGGCCGCTGCTCAGAGCAGGTGCAGGGGTGGCGTGCTTAGGAAAGGGCAGTAAGCAGGAGCAGGCAAGTCATCATAAATATAACCTTGAAAAAGACAGCAGGTATATGTTAATTTCTGTGACACTGACCCTAGATATCCAGGGAAGTAATCCTAAGTGAGAAACCCACCCCAAATGAAGATGCTAATAGAAACCAGTGATCCCGCCTGCTTTCTACGGCAAATGCAGACTCTGCTTTCTGCTTCTTCTCAAGAAGGAATGCCTGCCTGCAGTGTTGGTTATATCACCAACTATTCCTATTTTATATTTCATTTCCATTTTTCCATTTTTTGCTTTTTTTAAAATACCTCCAAAGGGAGTTCCCGTTGTGGCTCAGATTCAATCCCTGGCCCCAGGAACTGCCATATGCCAAGGGTGCAGCCAGCCATTGGAAAAAGGTGGTGGTGGGCTTCCCATCGTGGCTCAGTGGAAACAAATCTGACTAGTATCCATGAGGATGTGGGTTCGATCCCTGGCCTCGCCCAGTGGGTCTGGGGTGCAGCATTGCCGTGAACTGTGGTATAGGTGCAGACCTGGCTCGGATCCTGTATTGCTCTGGCTGTGGTGTAGACACCAAGAATACCATGAGTCTTATAAAGCAACAGTCTGCTGCCTCACCCCTGCCCATCTCCAGCTCTGCTCCCTAGTGGTTTCCCCAGATGTTTACCCTCTTGGATGAAAAGTGGAGTTGGGCAGGAAGAAAGGAAACCGACGTTTGTTGAGTTATATGTGTATCAGGCACGTAGCTGGATACTTTGACATGCAAGGTGAGTGTGGAAATTTGCTGTTACCAGACTTCTCATCTCTGGTGAAGACATTGCTCTGGCCGGAGAGGCCCGGGGATAAATGACTCCCTCACCCTGTAGAGGGAAGGAAGCAGCTCCTCCCATGGAGCCTTTAGCAGAAGGAAGACCTTAGAAGGCCTTCTTTTGACCTGGTTCTGCTCTGGGATCCAGGTTCTTTGTAAGTTCCTCAATTCCTGTGTGAGCTAATTGCATTACCTTCATTCGTGGTTCTCAGTGTCTCAATTTCCAAAAGGGTCAGCATCCCCAAGTCACTCACCCCCACCATCTGCAAGAAGGAACTGCCCTATGAAGAAGCCCTTCCTGGGGACCCAGGCCTGTTAGCTTCCTCGGCAGATGTTACTGTGAATTCTCTCTCCCCATTCCCCACCAGCTTGCTCAAGGATGCCTCCAGACGTCAGAGAAAGCTGGTTACTTAGCACCTTCCAGGAACAGAATTAAGGTCTTCTCCTCCTCTTCCACACTTAAGGACTTTACGGTCCTTATTGCCACTGGTCCAACTCAGCGTGTCCGTGCTCTGCTAGGATTCCCAGCTCACTGTCCAGGGACCACTGTGGCCCAGCCTCAGCCGCAGCAAGAAGGGTCCCTGTGGAACCCTCCTTCCAGGTCAGCGCACTGGACTCCAGGCCAGGGCCGGTCCGTCTGAATCACAGCATTCCAGTTGCGCCCCCCTCGCCCCCACCAGAGGCTTCTGCAGCCTTTTGCTCATGCAAACAAAAATAAATCTCACTACCGGCCTCTGAACTCCACAGCAGCGTGCTTCCCCTTCTCCCCAAGCGTCCCATGGCTGTGAGGGGGACTTGGCGCTCTCCCCACCGACATCACTTTTTCACTCCCTGCGCATCCTGTGTCCTTCTCTCACCGTGCGACCCAGAGATCAGAGTGGGACGTGACGGCCGGCACAGGCGCCGTGCACAGCTGCCAGGAATCTGACGGGTAAAATCTGGAAAAGTTGGGAGGGCAAGTGCTAAACACACACACACGCACACACACACACACACACAGCACCACTCAGAGAGGGCCGGAAACACAGACACCCACAGACAAGGGCCTGTGGACTCCCAGTCCTTCCTTGTCTGCCATTCTTTTAAGGGGACTGGGCCAGTCTCATGACCCGGGTGTGACCACCCCCAGAGGCCCACTGGTACCGCAGGAGAAGCGGGAGCCGCTTCATTTAATCTCCCGGGACTCCGGGAGGGCATGTGGGGAACAGGAAGCAGTTGTGTGGTGACTCACTGGGCAGAGCCAGGTTAAGGGAAGTTGTCTGCGGGTGTCCCTGGGACCGGATGGTGGCAGCACAGCTCTGACCACCCTCATCTAGCTTGACCCCACCCACCCCTGGAGAACCAGCAAGGCTGCGGCCTCTGTTCACCTTTCTGGCTCTGAGCCACGGCTCAGGGAACTCAGACGGTTAGAACCTCCCTGAACCTTGCACCTAGATTTTTCTCCCGTCCTGTCGTCAAAGCACCCAAGAAGGCACAGCCCCCAGCCTCCCTTGGCCGTGTGGCCCAAAGGCCTTCGTGCCCACTGCCAGCGTTTACGGAAGGACGGCACGAGGTCTTGGGAGCTCAGTCTTCCCACAGGGTAAAAGGAGCAGCAAGTTCCGCGTCTGTAGAGCCAGCCTTAGTGCTGGACAGTCACTGCCGGGGGGCAGGGCAACTGAGAAGTGAGGGAGGTCTGAGTGGGCCGGTGCCCCCCAGGTCCCCCCGGCTGGCGTCAGTGCCCATCCCGCCCCTCCTCACCCAGAAAGAGGTTTGGGGGGGCCTGTGATACCGAGACAAACGAAACGCTCCTGGCAGTGGAAGGGCCGGCTGGAGAGCGCCGGCACCTGGGAGGGGGGCGGCGGGAGTGGCGGGGGAAGGTGGAGGCTCACCCAGCCCGAGTGGGGGCTGTTTCCTGTGCTCAGAGTTCAGTGTCATTTACATCTCAACACACAATCAGTCTTTAGAAAATACCCAAGCTGAGTTCAGTGGAATGTGTGTCACCTTCCAGTTGGCAGCCCCATGGGAGGACCGGTGACCCACTTCCCCTGGGAAGGGGGCCAGCAGCAGAGGTGCTTTCCCCTAATGAGGTGAGGGCAGTGGGGAGACTTCAGCCGCCTGAGCCCCTTGGCCGCATTTCTCGTGCCTGCCAGCGTCGTGTGCCTTCCACCAGCTGCGGTGGCAGTGGCAGCAACAACTTACTCATAGGGAGAGGTCCCCAGCAGGTCACAGAGGAGCCACCCCCGGTTTTCAAAGGCATGCCCTTTCAGTTTTACTGTCGTTGCCAGTGAAACCTGAGCACCTTCCTCACTGACTGTTAGTGGCCAGGGCCCAGCCTGTGGGACCCACCTCAGCTGGCACGCACATCTGCTCCCCTCCTCTGTGCTGGTGTCTGTGTCCCTGCAAGCTGATGTGTGGCAGGAGGCCAAGAGAGGGCAGGACAGGGCTGGGACCTGCTCGCCAAGCCCCTTCGGCTCTGTATACAGGGAGCATGCCGTTTGGGCAGATGCCCACAAACCAGTTTGCTTCTTGGCCGTGGTCCCCAGCAGAGGAAGCAGCACAAGAGTACCCATGTTCTCTAGTGACAACAGCCACAGCCTGTCTCAGAGGGCCGTGGCCACACAAGGCCCTGTCAGACAGAGATTCGGGCTTTCACAGATGGACATGGCACTTCCCTGAGAGATGAGAACGTCCATAAGACTAACAAGCACTAGGCCGTGTGCCTTCTGAGGTGGGGTGCCCAGGACACTGGAGCTGCTCCGTGTGGTGGGTTTTAGTGATGCCTGGGGGACACGCAGACTCTGCTGTAGAAATTCATCTCGTGCTGGTAAACATGTGCCTAGGCTGTCAGACTCCTGATACCACCGATATTATTTGCTCTTCCACAGAAGTGAATTGACTTAAAGTCAATTTAAAGAAAAACATCAGATAAATAAGAATATAGAGATTATGAGTCATGACACAGGAGCACGGGTAGAACCCAGAAGGCTGCTGCTCAGGGGGCACTGTGCTGGTCGGGGTGGGGGAGGGTGGCAGCTCTCATCAGTCTGGGTGGTTTCTTTGCAAACCTGTGAATCGGGTCCTAAGCCATCACACCGTGTGGACTCTGCCACCATGGGGGACTTATGAGAGGGACTTCAGTGTTAATTTTTAGGTGTCAGCGCCACTTCTTTTGTTTGGACTTAGAGTTTGCTTTCTTTCTTACTTTCTCTCTTTCTTTTTTTTTTTTTCGTCTTTTTGCCTTATTTAGGGCCGCACCCGCGGCATATGGAGGTTCCCAGGCTAGGGGTCTAACAGGAGCTGTAGCAGCCGTCCTTCGCCACAGCCACAGTAACGCGGGATCCAAGCAGCATCTGCAACCTACACCACAGCTCACGGCAACGCCGGATCCTTAATCCACTGAGCGAGGCCAGGGATCGAACCTGCAACCTCATGGTTCCTAGTCGGATTCGTTAACCACTGAGCCACGACGGGAACTCCCTCTCTTTTTCTTTCTACTCTTTTATCCTCTCTTTGTTTCTGCCTTTCAGCTACACCGTGAAGAGGTTGAAATAACAGATTGGGCTATATGTATATGTGTGAAGCGTCTGCATTGAGAAGTGCCCCTGTATATTCAGTGTAGATAGCGTGTGAAACTGCTTTTGTGCCCAAGGAACCTAACTCTCCTTTGTTGATTTTTAGCCCAAGCTCTTAGATTCAGAGGCCTGTTATTTTTAATATCCTCAGGGTCCTTTCTCAGTCCTGCGCAGGGTTTTAGTCACGCCCCGCTCCCCCGAGCCTTTTGGTTTTTCTTGCAGGTTTTTCTTGCAGGCCTTTGCGCAGCCCTTGGGCCTGTCCCTCAGGCCTGGCCGGGGCTGGCTGCCCCTCTGGAGGGGGAAGAAGTTCGGCGGTGGCAGGATGCTGACACACAGCGGAGTCAGGGCACTGGCTCGCCCACCGCTCGCCTGCTCACTCGCTGGTTCACTCACCATTCTGTGCCCCTGTAGGCAGTCCTGGAGGACCAGAGTCATATGAGGCAGATGGAGCTCGAGATCAGACCGTTGTTCCTCGTACCAGACACCAACGGCTTCATTGACCACCTGGCCAGTCTGGCCCGGCTGCTGGAGAGCAGGAAGTACATCCTGGTGGTGCCCCTCATCGGTGAGTCGGGCCCGAGGGGCCCCGCACGTGCGCAGCAGCCCCTCTGCACACACGCCCCGCAGCCCGGGGGCCGGGCCAGCGGCACCGTGCCGTGTGTGTAAGACAGGATTTGCAGGGAAGGAGGGAATGCGTGGGGCAAGGAAAACTGTTTAATAATCAAAGCAGTTCAAATTATTATGGCTGATCCATGGCTTAAACTGCTTGAGCAAATGGACTCCTGTGTCCCAGCAACCAGAGGCTGCATGAGCCCAGCCCTTGTTTTTATCCTTATAAAGCTTGCAGTAAAACAGCAAAGCTGGTTCCCGTTATTGGTAAACACTCAGCCCTGGCAGATAACGGCAGTGCTGCTGGGTGGTCTGGCAGGGAGGCTGGGAGGATTTTGAAGTGGTTAGATGCCTTTGGTCTGATTGTCTTGTAGCTTTTCGTGATCATTCTGTTGGTTCGAGGTAGCATTCTTCTGGCCGGTGTCACCCTAAGGCCAATGGAAGCCCTCCAGAGCAAGCCCTTGGCTCACGCCGGTGGATTGCTGCCACTTGGGCCCTTACCACTGTCTGGTCATTGGTGCTGGTACAGGGTCAGCATCTCGGGACCCAGCTCGCTTGCTTCCGCCCTCAGGCCAGAGGAGCCCAGCTCAGCTGTCGCCAGGGGACTGTTTAAGGCACCCCTGGTTCTTGGAGCCCTGTGGCGGGTCAGCCTTAGGATATAACCGATAAAGCTAATATTGCTGATAGCTGTCCTGTGGAGGGAGGGGGTCGGGGAGGTGATTGGAAGCCCAGGCTTTTTCACTTCCTGTTCTCAGCAGCCACTTGGAGCAAATTTGGGAACCCTGTCCTCTGGAAAAGCTGCCAGACTGGCAGTCTGCCTGCCAAGCCACCTCTGACATCCATGCCAAGATGTTCCACTGGGCCTTCCCTCCCAGTCCCTGGTGTCTTAGTGCCAGATGAGGGTGGAAACAAAGGGCAGGAAACATCCGCCCCTGCAGAGGCTATAGAACCCTGGGGGGTTGTGGGAAACACGTTAGCACCACCTGAGAATGTTGGCACCGAAGCAGCCCTCGTCCCGCCTCCGCCCTCCCTGTCTTCCTTCCCCCTCCCCATGTGGCCCGGCCAGAACCTCTTAAGCCCAGGCCCTGAGACCCAGGGGAAGGTTTTTCTGTTCTTCAGAAGCAGAGCAGCTTGTCTTCCCAGGGCAGAGCGGGACTGTCGAGTGCCAGCTTGCCGCTCTCCCCCTCCCTGACCGGCTCCTGGAGTTGGGCAGCTCTCAGGAGAGCGTGTCCCTGCGCTCTCCTACCCCCAGATTCTCAGGGGAAAGAAAGCGAATTGGTCACTGAGTGCTAGATGGTGAGGAAACGGTGTAACGGAGAGGTTGCTGACATCTCAGGAGCCCCCTAGGTCTTGAAAGGAGCCCAGGCCGGCGGAGTTCTTGGTCACCAGCAACTGATCGTGCCCTGCTGTGGGCCTGATATCCTTGTTCCTGAGGGACCCAGTGAAAGGCAGAGCTGCAGCCTTTGACTTGAAGAGCTTGTGGTTGAGCGGGGAAGGCCAGATTCAGCGGGGAGGGAGCAGTATGTGAGAAAACGCAGAGGAGAAGATGCCTGCAGAGTAAATAGACCACCCCAGGGACGCTGGGAAATGCCAGGCCTGTCACAGCATCCAGGCCAGCCCCTCTGAACCGTCCTCAGCTGGGCAGGGCCTGACTCTCAGGGCCCGTAGCGGGGCCTCCTGTTCGGTGAGGCACCCTCAGTGGACCCCTGCCCCGTGCCCAGAGCATGAAGGGTTAAGCTGACAGCCTTCCCTGCTTGTTTCTTCTGCTCTTTAACCTGCTCCGTGCTCCTTAGGCCTGACCCCAGCATCAAGAAGCCCCGCCTGGTGCAGAAGCACAAACAAGCTTCCCCTTTGAAGCCTGTTTAGTTTGGAAGCAGGAAAGCAGATTTTGGGATAGAATACCAGTTTTTCATGTTTGATGTTCTGTTTGCCGTGCCATACACTCATCCACCACTACTCCCAGCCTCAGCCATGCACTGTGTGGACAGTGCAGCCTCAGGTTGCTGAAAGCCTGGAGTGTGTGTGTGTGTGTGTGTTCCCACAAGGGCCCTTTCCAGAAGTGTCTCTGAATACCCAGACAGTGAGTGCCAGGCTCACCATGGAACAGCATGCTCATGCCGACTCTGTGAGCCATGAATCACTGCACCGAGAAGAGGCCTCAGACCCCAAACTCTCCCGGAGCCCCCAAGGCATGCATATTTCCCACTTGACCTCAGGCTTTTGGCTGGAATTTTGGAAAGAATCTTCACCAGAAAATGAAGCCGTGTCCCAGACACATAGGCAGGCAGACACACACACATGCACACGCACGCAGCATCAGAGGAGGTGGATGTGCCAAGGGTGTGCTTAGGGGAATAGCGGGGTCCTTGCAAGTGAGGCTGCAACCGCCGCTCCCCACCTGTGGGGCTCCTGCATCTGTGCCTCTCCTGGGCTTAGAACTGTGCCTCTCCTGGGCTGCTGTGGCTGCGGGCCCACGCGGATGCAGCAGAGCGCCTCTCTCCCGCCAGCTGCTGCATACCCTTGCCTTTCCTGAGGGACCCTCTCAATTTGATCCTGTAACTGAGGAATTTGATAGAGGGGCCAGGTTTCTTCCTCTGAATACAGCAGCTCCAGAAGATCCCTCTTAAGTTCCTCCCAGGAGGAGGATGGGGCCCCAGGGAAGGAGAAAGAGGATAGAGCACCGTGGAAAGTCTGGGACACTTCTTGCCCCCCAAGGTCCCTTAGTCTCCCTGGAAGACTCCCTGTGGGGCAGGATGGCTTCTGTGGTCTGGGGAGGGGTAGCTGGGAAAGCGAGGCCGAGGGTGAAGACAGATGTAATTGCTGATTGCTGAGGCTGATTCCTTGTGGGACTGTGTCTCAACAGTGATCAATGAGCTGGACGGCCTGGCCAAGGGGCAGGAGACAGACCACCGGGCTGGGGGGTATGCCCGTGTGGTGCAGGAAAAGGCCCGGAAGTCCATCGAGTTCCTCGAGCGGCGATTTGAGAGTCGGGACTCTTGCCTGCGGGCCTTGACCAGCCGTGGCAATGAACTTGAATCCATCGCCTTCCGCAGTGAGGACATCACTGGCCAGCTGGTGAGACCCACAGCAAAAAGGGAGCACCTGTGGGCAGCCCTCAGAACAGGGTCTCCAGGAGGGAGGGGCTAAAGGAAGGCCAGTGGCATGAGCAGCCGAGGCGGTAGCCGCCCTCGAGACCCAGGAGGGGCACTTCCTCGTCCCCTAGATCACTCTTGGCACAGTTGAACCTGGCCAAGCATCGGGAGGGACACTGGGATGCGACCTTCCCCAGGACCCCAAGGGCAGAGCATTCCAGTGCCTCCTGCCACAGCGCCCCCTCCTGCCCAGTGGCACCCATCTTGCCTTCCTCCAGGGTAACAACGACGACTTGATCCTCTCCTGCTGCCTCCACTACTGCAAAGACAAGGCGAAGGACTTCATGCCCACCAACAAAGGTACGGCTTCGCCTCTGCTTTGGGACCGAACCTTCCCCTCCCCACCCCATCCTGCTGTCCTCAGCCCTGGGGAGTTTCCTTCCACTGACTCTGGCCTGGGAAGTTTAAGGAATCAAGAATCAGGCCCTGATATAAGCCTCAGGCTAGCGCGGTTTCCTCCCTCCTGGAAGTCGGAGCTCCCTGTCACAGCTCCCCCAGCCCCAGGTGGCCCCTCAGCCAGCGAGGGACGGGCCCAGCCCAGGAAGCTGGGCTCTAGGCAGCGAGCTTTCCCACCCCGCGTGCATCCATTTCCTTTCTTGGGTCCTCAGTGAGTTCTCTGCCAGCAAGAATGTCTCTCTGATTCAGTGTAGCTTATTCTGGCCACGGTCTCCCGAGCCCAGCCCTCTGCCACTCTGAGGACAGCCCCCAGTGGTCCCTGGGCCCACCTCCCTGGTCTTGGCCGTGCTCGCCCTCTCGGTTCATCTGTGCATGTTTACCCCGTACTGGGACTGGAGTGGAGGTGCTTCCCCAGCTAGTAGTGGGCCTTTTTCCTGGGCTCTCTGATTGTGTGACCTAGCACTTGGGAGACAGGTGAGAGCTTGCAACCTGAGCCCTCAGCCCAGTTTTCAAGACCCTCTTGATGAGCAGAATCCCGTGTTGGGGCCAGACGCTCTCTTCCAGGTACTTGAGCACCTCACACTCAACCCAGAACTGTCTCTCCTCAGAGATAGCCCCTCGGCCCCTCGGAAGCAGCGAGGCTCGGGCGCTTTCTGCCCCTGGCTCCCAGGACACTGACATTTCTTCTTTTGGAAGGAGCTCCTAAGACCTCCTAGCTCAGTGTCATCGCAGAGCTGATAATTCTCACCATTGGCCTGTGTCTCTGTACCTGTAGCCTCTTGTCATTTTCTCTTCCTTGTTGTCGCCCCATCTTTCGTTCCTGCTCATTTTCCTAGCCAGCCCTCCTCCCTCCCACTTCTGTGCGGCCCCTCACTGCTGCCCAAGTGTCTGTACCTGAGGCTGGTAATGAGCCCACAGCTGCTGTTCTTCAGAGGGGTCCTGCCGCATGGCTTGCGTGCACGGTCCCTCGGGGCCGGTCCGGAGCATCCAAGTGGTAAAAAGGGGCCCGGGCTGAGTGCAGCAGAGGAGGCTGGGCTCTGCTCCCGGCAGCTTCCCAGGGGGGCACCTTCTGAGGAGGAGGTAGGCAGGATTCAGAAGGCCTTGTTGGGAAGTCTGGTTCAGATGCTGCCGTGGCCCCACCCAGCCTCAGAGCTGTTGCTTTCTTAGCAGAGACATATCTTGGCTTTGGCCTTACTAGTCTCCCCACCCCCCCCGCCCCCCAACTTCACCCCAAACAGCCTACAGGAACTCATTGCCATCCTGGGGACCGCCCCTATCAGAATTACATCAGCAACGGCTGGTGTAATCAAACCCCATTTGTCAGTGTGAATTCTTAGCAGATTAACTTGTCAGATTCACAGAGAAACCATCACCAAATGTTTATGTGTAAACGATGTTGAATTTTAAAATCATGTGGATTATGGCGGATGGGGCCTGACAAGATGACAGTCTCTGGTTTCTAACAAAGTGAAGTTACCAGTGTCAAAACAGAGGATGTTTATTGTTAAAAATGTCTCCAAGTATCCACAGAAACCCCTGCAGACCCCTGCCAGCAATGCCGGGCCTCGGTTGGCTGACCTGAGGCCTGGGACTCGCCTGGTCTGAGTCCCAGGGTAGGATCACTGCGGCTGCAGACAGACTCGGGCAGCCAGCCGGGAGCCCCACACGGTCCCGCACAGCACCCCACCCCACCCCACACAGCCCAGAGGGGCCGGGCCCGGGCAGCTGAGCGCTCTTGGAGCATCTCCTCTGCCCCGGCCGCCTTCCTCGCCCTCTCTGTCCGCCACAGCCCCTCACCTCCCACCACACCCTCCTTCCTCCCCGCCCCTTCTCTCCCCACCTCAACCCCACGGGCCTCTCCCTCTTCCTCCGAACTCCTCCCGAGGCCCACGGCCAGTTCTCAGCTTCCTCGCCTGGAGCTGGCAAGCCCGAAACTGCTCAGGTCTGACACGGACGTTTGCGACCCCCCAGCCCCACCAGCCGCCACGGCCAGTAGCCCCGCAGGGCACTTCCTGTGCCTCACGGGCTGCTGGCCCTCTGTCAGGGAACACCCAGCCTGGGACTGAGGAGTGGACATGCCACCCAAGGGGCCTAGCAGGGGGTGAGGATGTCACCTGTGTGAATATTTGGCCCCGGTTTAAATTCTCCCCAATAGATTATTAAAAAGTTAGGGAATTAGGGAAAACGAGGTGGGGAAAGACGTCCTGCTAGAAAAAGTTCATCTAAAAAGAATGAAGGCTCTCTGTGCTGATATAGAAAGAAAGATCGTTAAATTTTGAATGAAGTACAGCCAGTATGATTGTAATGATACAGGGAAAAAGCTTATATAACAAGTACGCAAACGTGTAAATGTGCATAAAGAAATCCGGAGACACGCAGCTCTGCCCTGGGCAGCAAGACAGATACGTGAGGGAGAGAACAGGAGGGGGATCCGACTTTACCTTTCCTTTTTCTGTACTGTAGAGGTTTTTACCAGAGATCGGGGTTACTTTCATGTAATACAGGGAATCTGCCGGCTCTAGCGTTGCGCGGGCTCTGCCGGGACCCCTGCCCTCTCCTCAGAGCTCCCTGCGCTCATGCCTCCCCACGCATCTTGGGAGCCCTGGCTACACTTTGTTTTGGATTTTCTGCCTCTGAATACCTAAGGCATCGACCCGCTGGCCCTGCGGGGAGAGGGTGTGCCGGAGAGCAGCGTACTGTGAGTCCAGGACTAGCCGTGTGCTCAGAAGGGCTGATTGTCCCCCCTCGGCTCCAAGTCCTGAGAAGAGGGGTCTGCGAAGGCTGCTGGTTGGGCCGCTCTCGGGACATGAGGCTGCAGGGCCTGTGCTGGAGGCAGGGGTCCAGAGCAGAAGGCCGGCCCAGGCCATCACGGCCCTCCCTGAGCCGGCAGAGGCGAGGGGAAGGACCTGTGGCAGGGTCAGGACGAGTGCCCAGGACCGCTTTTCCTCCAGGAGAGGAGAGGCAGCCAGTGCCTCTGCCTGCTGCCCTCAGTGAAGTCCCTCTGCTCTCTCGTGCCAACAGAGGAGCCAATCCGGCTACTGCGGGAGGTGGTGCTGTTGACAGATGACCGGAACCTGCGTGTGAAAGCGCTGACCAGGAATGTGCCTGTGCGGGACATCCCGGCCTTCCTCACGTGGGCCCAGGTGGGCTGAGGGGGCTGCGGTGGGGCCCACCCCCACGGAACCATTCCTGAGAGGCCACCAGGCACCCAGTGTAGCACAGAAGATGCCCACGTGCCTGAGCCACCAGTCCACCCAGACAATAAACCATCCTCTTCCAACCCACGCCGTGGCCGTGCTGTGGGGAGCTGCTCCTCACAGAGCCCCTCCCAGGGGTTGGGCGGAAGCTGCTGGGACCCTCCTGGGCTGCCCGGATTTAGCAGGGAGGTGGCTAGCTGCAGGAACCACAGGTGGGCGAGCCGGACGAGCCGCCCGCCCGCGCTCAGCCTCTCTCCCTCCCTCTGTCCAGTTCAAGGGCTGAGGGAAGGCCTCCTTAGCCCAGGGACTCAGCCGCTTTCTCAGCTGGAGATGGCCGGGGTTAGAGTTCCCTTCAGGTGCAGGTGAAGGCACGGGGCCCTTTAGTCTTCTTCAGAACCCCTGTGCGGAGGTGTCTGAGCAGTTTTGGTCATGCCCTGAAGGTAGTGCCCGGGGTGTGTCTCTGCCCCTGAGGCCTGGATTCCCCCACGGACCCCAGCTGGGTTCTGAACACCTTGTCCCAACAGCAGCCCTAGGCCCCCACTTCTCCCCGCCCCCATCCTGCTGCTCTTCTCCCTGCCCGTCCAGATCTGGGTCCCTTGTACTTTGCCTCTTGTCTTCCCCTCAGCTGGTCCTGGGTCTGTAGGGCGGGGACATCTGCTCTCAAGCCCATGCTTCCTGGGTGGCCTTTCCCTGCTCCCTTTCCCCTCATTGGCCTTCCTTTTACTCTAGTTCCCACTTCACAAAATTTCCTCAGACTCTTCTCAGTTCCCCCGCCTCTCTCCCTCCTCAGCCATCCCCCTCACCCTCCTTTCTGGTTGCCCCCTCTCACCTTCCTGGCCCCGCAGTTCCTTTCCATGGGGGTTCTCTCTCTGAATCTTCCTTCTGCTGTACCTACAGCAGGAGCCTAATAAAGCCTTCCTGCCCTCGACCGTCTTTCCCAGGCCTCTGTGCTCTGAGAAACCTTCAGCCCTGTCCAGTCCAGCCTGGGGAGGGGGCGCAGTGCCTGGGAAGGGCATTGCCTAGCCTGGAGTTTGCACCCTGTTTCTAGCTTTGCCCTAGAAGAACTTGACCCAGGGCTCTGTGGCCTTGGAGTTTTTGGTTGCCTCTTTAGCTGGCACCTGTGTTCAAAGCCTCCTTCCTACTGGGAATGCATTCTCCCAACCCAGGGACAGGGGTGAGGGGCACTTGGGAAGACAGGGTTTGGAGGAGGAGCCCAGAGTAAATTTTGATGGGACCAGTGGGGGGCTCCCTCAGAGCCCGTCTGTCCACACAGTCTGCCCAGAGGATGGAAGCAAGGCTGTGCTCTCCCTGAAGCCCAAGGTGATGCCAGAAGGAGGGGGAACTGTGCAGGAGATCCAAGGCCAATGACTTAGAGGGTGTAAGTCAGTCCCCAGGGCTCAGAAGACTGGGCTCTTTGGGATATAGGGTCCCCGGCTTTTCTTTTGAGACCCTCTCCCCTGGATGAGGGCTGATGACCGGGTGGGTGGGAGACCCCACCTCTCTTTTCTGTCCCATTGGCAGCACTGCTTTTGTTTCCTTAATAAATTTTTAGTTATGAAACATGCCCGACCTCTTGCTGATCTGTCTCTGGGACTGGGGAGGGAAGGTCCAAGCCTCCCCACCTGTATGAGAGCGCTGCTTCTGGCCCCTGCACCCACCCCAGTGCTGCCCACCCATCTCCTTGTGCAGGGCGAAGAGAGCTGCTAGGTCCGGGGTCCTCGGTTACTGCTTTATTGCTGTTTGGTTCGAGTATAGAAAATGGAAGCGGCTCTTGGAAGAGCCTGTGTACAAGGTAGGAAATATACAAACGAGGAGGCGGGAGCTAAAGAGACCACATTCCAGCCCAACCCGGCCTGGGCTCGGGGTGGGGGGCCGCCCGGGGCGCATGCAATAAATATGGTCCGGGGCCCCAGGGAAGGGGAGGAGGGACCACCGCGAGAGTGGGAGACCGGGTAGGCCAGGGCTGCCTCAGCCCTCTGACTCCAGAGGGAGGGAAGGGTTGGCCCTGGGGCTAGTGCCACTTGTGCAAAATGAGGAACTTCACATTATCAGTCCCGGGGCGGGCGGGGGGCGGGGGCGGGGGGCCCTCCGGCCGGCTCAGTCCCCTCCCCGCTCCCCGACTCTGCCCGACGCTCCGACCCCAGCAGGGAGATTCACAGTGAGAATGGGTGTAGTCGCAAGGGCCGGAGGTAGGGCTGGGAGCGCCCCAACAGTGACACCCCTCCCCCCAAGAGCAGCACGGAGCCGAGGGAGGGGGCCAACGAACCACAGGAAGAGGCGGAGAAGGGCCAGGGGTCTCCTTTGGTCAAAGCTGATATCAAAAATATAAATCTCCCCTCCCCCATCCCACCCCCGTCCCGGGGTTTTCCCCCCCACCCGCACCCCCGGGCTAAGGCACAAAGCAGTGAGGGCAGGTGAGGCCGCAGAGAGGTGTGGCCGTCGCCCCTGCGGCGACGCTGCCGCTGCTACTAGAGTCGTCCGGGCGCGATGTGCCTGCCTGCTGGTGGCCGCCACCGCCGCTCCCTGGGGACGCGGGCCAGGGCCACACGGCGGCGGCGGCGGCGGCGAGGCGGGCGGACAAGAGGCGCTCTAGGTGGGAGAGAAACGGTCGATGGTCCGGCCGTCGGGGCCGGCGGCCAGGTGCGCGCCCTGGCTCAGTACCTCCGCCGCCTTGTCGGGGCTGAGGCCCAGCTCCGCCGTGAACTTGGCTAGCGGGTAGAGGCTCTCGAGCGCCACCTTCGGGTCGTGCAGGAAGTGCGTGGTCTGGGCCAGCAGCTCGGCCGCGGCCGCCTTGTCCTGCTGCTTCAGGCTCAGCTGTTCAGCTGTGAGGCGCGCCACTGCAAAGACGCCCTCGGGGAAGTCGAGCTTGCCCTTGCCATCGGGGCCGGGGACGCCGGGGAGCCCCCCCAGTCCCGCCAGCGCCCCGGCCGCTCCAGCCGCGCCACCCACGGCGTGCATTTTCATGTGGCTGATGAGGTTGCGTTGCTGGGCGAACTTGCCACCGCACACCTGGCATTCGTAGGGCTTCTCGCCGGAGTGGATGCGCATGTGCTCGGTGAGGCGGTACTGACGCGTGAAGCGCATGCCGCACGCGTCGCATGCGAAGGGCTTGAGGCCCAGGTGGCTGCGCATGTGGCGCGTCATGGTCCCGCGCTGCGTGAACTTCTTCCCGCAGATGGTGCACGGATAGGGCCGGGTAAGCCAGTGCGTCTTCTCGTGCTGCCGTAGCGTGGCCGGATCTTTGTAGCTTTTGTCGCACGACGCGCAGCGGTACGGCCGCAGCAGCTCCCCCAGGCCCCCCGGGGCCCCAGCGACTTTGTCCCCACTGCCTCCAAAAGGGGGCCCGAGGCCGGCGGCCCCTGCAGCCACCTCAGCCGCCTCGGCCCTGCCGTACAGCGCCGCCTCCTCCTCCTCCACGTGCGCCTCCACGTGCGCGTTCAGCTGCTCCGAGCTGGGAAAGCCCTTTCCGCAAGGGATGCACACGTACAGGTTGTCACCGAAGCTCTCGGGCTCGCCGTAGGCCAGGTGCGGGCATGGGTAGCCCTCGAGGTGGCCCCCAGTCGGGCTCGGGTCCTCGCTGCTGCCCGTCTCCTCGCTGCTGCTCTTGTAGTCGTCGCCGTCGCCGCCCGCGCCAGGCCCGTCCAGGCTGCCGGGGTAGCGCGGCGGCGGCGCCAGGCCAAGCGGGGGCCCCTCGGGCGAGGCGGCTGGGTCCCCGCCGCGCTCCTCGCAACGCTCGCTGGGGGAGCCGCGCTCGCGGCCCAGCTCGTCGCCGTAGCTGCCCAGGCCTGGCTCGTGCTTCATCCAGCGATAGAGGAGGCTGGGCCCGTCGGGGCGGCCGGGGGGCTCGGGTCCCGGGCTGCCACTGCCGCGGAACGGGTCCGGAGGCGGTCCGGCCTCCTCCAGCTTCTGGAAGGGCAGCGGCGGCAGTGGTGGAAGGGCGAGCGGTGGCTCCTTGTAGGCTGCGGGGCCGGCGCTGGGAGGGCTGTCTGGGCGCGGGGGCAGTTCGCGCTCGCCCGGCGGCCGCTCGGGAGGCGCGGAGCCCGGCGGGCTTTTCTTGGACAGGTCGAGACCACAGAGCGGGGAGCAGCGGCGCTCGGGGGCGCAGAGCGCAGCGGCCGGGCCGGGGCCCGAGGCGTACAGCTCGGCGCAGTGCGTGTTCACGGCGGCCTCGGGGCCCGACGGCGCCTCGGCGGTGGGCGGCGGCGGAGGCCCGGCCGGGGACGAGTAGCAGGTCTGGATGACGGGCGTGGCGGCCCGCAGGCCCCGGCCCGGCCTCCCGTAGGGTGCGTAGCCGCCGCCGCCGCCGCCGCCGCCCCGCAGGTGGCAGTACTTGCCGTGGCGCTTGAGACGCTTCTTGCACAGCGCCACGAGGTCGGGGATTTGCAGGTAGCTGGCAGCGGCCAGCACGGCGCCCAGGCTCGGCTCGGCCCCCGGAGCCACCGCAGCCGCCGCCGCGGCCTCTGCGCCATCAGCCAGACGGCCGGTGTAGATGAAGTCCAGCACCAGGCGGAACACGGCCGGGCTCACCATGTCATGATCCAGGTTGAGCAGGTTGTCATGCACCACCAGGGACTTGAGGTAGGCGCTGCTGGCCGCCAGCACATTCTTGTGTGCGCGGAAGAGGGCGTTCTGCACCACGATGATCACGTCGCACAAGAAGCCCTTGGTGCGCTGGTTGTTGAGCTGCAGCAGCAGCTGCCTCGAGTGGCCAGGAGCCTCCATCGTGTCCAGCATCGTCTGCCCAGCACAATCTCCTGCGGGGACACACACTGGCCGGGTCAGAGCCGCAGCGATCCCTCGCTGCCTGCACCCAGCCCGGCGCTTCTCCCCTCCACTTCCCCTTCCCCTCAGCTGGGCAGGGGCATCGAGCACCGCGGCCTGGGCACTGGCAGAGGATCCGCGGCCTCTGGCAGTGGGAGCTTGGGCCGGCCGGCCCCGACCAGAAGAAGGAGTGGAGACCTCTGGCTGGTGGAGAAGAGGCCAGGCTGGCCTGCACCCCCAGGCCCGGATGCCGCAGGGCACACAGCCTGGGTTCTGGGGGCTTCTGAGGAGAAAACTGTTCGTGCGAAGTCACCCTTTGAGAAACAGTTACCCGATTTGAGGAAAATGTCCGCTTCAGGAAAAGTCATTCAAGGCCGAGAAGTTTGCCCAAGTGGGATATAAGGGAGCTGAGTAAAAAAGCGCCTCCCGCCTCGGGAGAAGTTGCCCCAGTTGGAGGAAGTGGTCCGTAGCAGGGGAGCGCGGTGCCCGTCGTGGCGCCGCCCTGGCCGGGGGCTGTCAGGCCCTCTCAGCTGGGGCCCGGGCGGCGGCCGGCGGCGCGGGGATCGGAGGCAGCGGCTGCCGTGGCGGGCAGAGCACGAAGGCCGGCCCGGCGCGGGGAGGGCGTTATATCGGGGCAGGAGGCTGAGGCAGGAAGCAGGTGGGGGGGAGGGGGGAGCCACGCAGCTCCCAGGGGAGGGAGGGGGCAGCGCCCCGGGCGGGCACGGCGCACAGCCGGCTGCGGCCCTGACCCTGGCCTGCGCCCCACCCGCGTCCCGGCCCTGGCCTCGGCCTCCTCTCTGCGTTCGCGGGCCCAGCGCCTCCCTCCCCAGCTCCCCTCGGCCCCTTTCTCCGCGGGAACTCCGCCGGCCCAAACTTGGGGAAAAGTTTCCCAACTTCAGGCTGGCCGGGAGAGGCGCGCCAGGCCCAGTCCCTCGGTCCCAGCTTTTCCACTCGGCCCCCAATTTCGGCAGCCAGGCTCTGCCGGGCCTGAACCGAGCCCTGAGCTTCTCGGCCGTCCGCTGCCCGCCCGACCTTTTTCCCCCGCCTGGCCCGCAGGGCCTCGCGTCCCGTTACCTGCGGCCGCAGCCCAGCCGGGCTTCCCTCCCCGCGGCGGTGGCAGCTCCTTGCCGGCGCCCCACCCGCCCCGCTGCCAGGCGCTGCGCTGTGCCAGGGCAGCGCCCCTGCCAGCCCCGCCCGCCAGCTCCCCTTCCCTTCCCCTCGCCTCTCCAGCCCATGTGCGGGCAGAGCCGGGCCCCGGCCGCTGACCCCGCCATGAACCCGGCGCAGAGTAGCGGCCCGGCGGTCCCGAGTTCTTTAGGGGCAACACCCGGAGCCCTGAACGCCAGCCGCGTTGGGGCGCCCGCGCCGGAGGATGCGCCCGAGGCGGCCAGCGCGCGAGGACCGGGCTTGTCCGGGTCCCCTGTCCCTCCCGGTCCCCAGCCCGAGGACCCACCTGGGGGGCATGTCGGAAGCCCCGGGCCCGGCTGCCGGCGGGTCCAGGGGGGACGTGGCTGCGCTGCGCTGCCCTCCGCCCTCCGGGCCCCCAGTCGGTCTGTCCTGCTGGTCCGTCCTCCCCGCGTCCTGGTCGCGTCTCAGCCCCGCTGCTCTTTCCGCACACTCTTATCTGGAGCGGCCCGGGCCGGCAGGCGCTGCTGCAGCTATGGCGCCACCTCGCGGCGAGACTTTGCGCGGCACAGCCGCGACCTCCCTCCTGCGCACCTGGGCTGGAGGATCGCTGATGCGGAGCTGGACCCGGGAGGGGAGGCCCTGTTCACAGGTTCAGCCTCCCAGCCTCGGACCTGCGAGCCCCACAGGCTCCGGGATTTTGAGCAGAATGATCCCATGTACATAATTCTAAATTCTCACATTGCCCCAAATCAGAGAAGTCTTGCCTGCAAGGAGGGGACCTTTGCAGATGATGTAAGGGAGGTTACGAAAATCCTAAGGAAGAAAGAAATAGACAAGATCGTAGGGTACTCTCCCTAGATATTCCTGGGTGGGACTGTCCATTGGTACCCACCCACCCCCTCAACACACCCTCCCCTCACTCAATCCCATGGGTGTGGTATGCACAGAATAAACCCACTTGCACCCAGAACCTCTCTAGGCGCTCGTGTTTGCACACACACCTGCCCCCTTACGGAGTCCCGGCCTTCTGGCATACTCAGGGGGCTGCCACGTAGAGGCCTCTGTGACCTGGGCAGAAGTGGTAGGTACCCAAAGAGTCCAAGCTGAACTTGCATACCTGTGGAGGGGCCCCAGGCTATGTGACAGGGAACGGCTGGATAGAGCCTGTTGGGTGGTCCCGCAGAAGAGACCTAAGCTCCCAGACACCATGTGTGAGCCATTTTTGAGGTACGCGCAACGTTACAGCAGGGCCTGAAGCCCAGGATCCCCCGCAGGGTCCTGCACCCCAAGTGAAGGACCGTTTCCTGCAGGTGACGCCCCTTCTAGGAGGGAGGGGACCCCTGCACTGGCGAGCGGGCACTCGCACAGCTACTCCGGAAGTGTGCCCGCGCCGCCCCGCCATCACACCAGGCCTGAAGCCAACACCTGGGTGGCTGAGTGGGTCTCCTCAACCCACGCTCCGCCTCCTCCCGGCACCTCCTGACCCCCGCCCACACGTGGAGGGTGGGAATGGATTCCCAGAAAGCCTGCAGCTTTTGATTGGCTGCGCCTCCCGCAGCCGCGGCGAAAGAGAAGATGGGGCGCAGGGTTACCATAGCAACCGATGAGGTTCGCCCTGATCGCGTCTCTCCGAGGCCTTGGAGAGCTTAGCAACCGCGCAGGACCGCTGGGCGGTAGGGACGGCGCTCGCCGCACCCCGGAGCTGTCCTCCGCCCCCACGCCCCCGCCAGAGGTAGTGGCTGAGTCATTCATTGAAGAGCCGCCCGCGCGGTCGCTCGCGGTCCCAGACACCAAGGTCTCGGGCGCCCCCCAGAGGCCCCCTTTCCTACACAGGCGACTACATGGTCAGGCGGTGGCTCCTGGTCCCCAAAGGTTTATTGACTGCCCCCATTACTTCCGGAGTGCGCCCTCAACCTGTTTCCACTCCTTGTTCTGGGTCTATCTTATCCCAGTCCCCTGCTCCGTCTCCCCCACAACCCTGCTCCGGGGTCCTCTCTAAGGAAGTATGAGGTTCCGGAGCTGCAGGCTAGGGTTCTAGTTGGAGCTGTAGCTGCCAGCCTACACTACAATCACGGCAATGCTGGATCTGAGCCGCGTCTGCCACCTACAGCACAGCTAAAAGCAACGCTGGATCCTTAACCCACTGAGCGAGGCCAGGGGTCCAACCTGCGTCCTCAAGGCTACTAGTCAGATTCATTTCTGATGAGCCAAAATGGGAACTCCGGACCTAGACATTTTGGCGGAGGGATGTGCTGGGGTGGAAAGTGTATGAAGAGGTGCCGGGAGGCAGGAAGGCGCCTTGAGAAGTGCTCT
This sequence comes from Catagonus wagneri, assembly GCA_004024745.2. Taxonomy (NCBI): domain Eukaryota; kingdom Metazoa; phylum Chordata; class Mammalia; order Artiodactyla; family Tayassuidae; genus Catagonus; species Catagonus wagneri. The sequence continues at coordinate 958,177 of PVHT020000004.1, forward strand.
GCGGGAGTTCCCCTTGAAAGGTGCCTGAGAAGTGTTCCGAGGGAGCTCCCCTGGTGGCTCAGTGCCTAACGAATCCGACTAGGAGCCATGAGGCTGCGGGTTCGATCCCTGGCGAGGGATGGGCTGTGCCGTGCCGCACAGCGCACTGAGGCGGAATGTGTATGGAGAGCTGCCTGAGAAGTGCTCTGAGGGAGTTCCCGTCGTGGCTCAGTGCCTAACGAATCCGATTGGGAGCCATGAGGTTGCAGGTTCGATCAGCGTTGCTGTGGTAGGCCGGGGGCTACAGCCTGGGAACCCTAGAGTGTGGCCCTAAAAAAGGTAAAAAGACCAAAAGATAGAGGGGAGAAAAAAAAATGGAAGCAAAAAAGAGAATTCGAAGCTAGATTCCCCAAAAGGCCCCAAAAGGGATCTCCTTGATCCCATTTCTGAGACATAGGGGAGCTTCTCTGGGGGCAGGGGTCTAACTGGAGCTGTAGCAACCGGGCATTTGGAGCTGTAGTAACGGCCTGCCACTTCTACAATCTACACCACAGCTCACAGACAGCTCACGGCAAGGCCAGGTCCTTAACCTGCCAAGTACTGGGCTCACTCCTCTGCTCTAATCTTTCCCAGATGGTAGCCCTACAAGGGTTCGAACCCTCAACCTTACGGCTCCTAGCCTTGATCCCTTAACCACTGAGCTACCACGGGAGCTCCTCTAAGAGTTCATCCCCCACCTCCTCAGGGATCGAAGCCGCCACCTCATGGCTCCCAGCCAAATTTGTTAACCACTGAGCCACCCCGGGAACTCCTCTGCCCTACTCTTTTATTTCCTTGATAGGGCCAGATCCTACCCCCTACAAGGGTCCACTCAACACCCCCCCCCCACAATGCCGGGTCCTTAGCCTGCTGAGCGAGGTCAGGGATCGAGCCTGCAACCTCATGGCTGCAACCTCATGGCTCCTAACCAGATTCGTTAACCACTGAGCCACTGCGGGAACTCCTCTACTCTAGTCTTTTAGACCCTTCATAGGGCCAGATCCTAGCCCTGCAAGGGTGTACACACACACACACACACACACACACACACACACACACCTGGCAATGCCAGGTCCTTAGCCTGCTGAGTGAGGTCAGGGATCGAACCTGTAACCTCATGGCTCCTAGCCGGATTCGTTAACCACTGAGCCACTGCGGGAACTCCTCTGCCCTCCTCTTTTATCCCCTTGTTGGGGCCAGATCCTAGCCCTACAGGGATCCACTCAACCCCCTGGCAATACCAGGTCCTTAACCTGCTGAGCGAAGTCACGGATCGAACCTGCAACCTCATGGTTCCTAGTTGAATTCGTTAACCAGAGCCACCATGGGAACTCTTTTGTCATAATCTTTTGTCTACCTGATGGGGCTAGATCCTAGCCCTACAAGGGTCCACTCAACCCCCTCTCTGGTTCAGTGGAGTCTGTCCACCGTGCACTGTCCCCCCCCCAGAGTCCCCTGTGCCCACTGCTATTTTCTTTAACAGTTCCCAGATTCCCGCTCCCCAGGGTAATTCACTGCCCCAGCCCCTCCCCTCAAGCTGTCCATACACCCCCAACCTAATCCAGCTCCTTTCTCTGAACATACTCCCCTTCCCAGTTTAAAACTTTCCTCAACTGGTGGAGCTAGACTGGGCCAGGATCATTCTTTTTCCCGGTTCCTGTCCAGAATGCTGCCCCCCATGGCATGGGCTCTTCCTGCCAATTCTGGCCTCCAGCAACTCTTTTTCTTTGGTCTCTTTAGGGCCACACCAGCAACATATGGAAGTTCCCAAGATAGGGGTCAAATCAGAGCTGTAACTGCTGGCCTTACACCACAGTCACAGCAATGCAGGATCCAAGCCAAGTCTGCGACTTGCACCACAGCTCATGGCAACGCCACATTCTTAACCCACTGAGCAAGGCCAGGGATCGAACCCACAACCCCATGGTTCCTAGTCGGATTTGTTAACCACTGAGCCACCACGGGAACTCCAACCTCCAGGTACTCTTAACTCTTCCAGGAAGTGGTCTCTGCCCTGGTACCCCCTGGAGACTCTTCTCTGCTAAGCTGCTGAGTCCTTGGACTCCTCGTTCATTATCACCCCCATATGAGTTCTGCCAATGTCCATCATTCCACATGTGGATCCTAAACACAATTTGCTGCATGCCAGGCTCTGGCTTTCCTCCCCTCCACTTGCTGAGGCTTCCTCTTCCTCTTTCCCCCTTCTCCTGACACCTTTCCCCCAAGTGCCCCATAGAGGACCCTCTTGCCCTTTTTTGGGGAGTCCAAGCCACCCTTTCAACTTTTCTGCCTTCCCTGGGGTCTCCAGCTCCTTTCTGGTACCTGGGCCCACCTTGGGCCTTTCCTTACAGGTTCCGCCTCCTCCTACAGTCTTCCAGACCCATGGGCTCCCCCACTCCTCTTCTCTCATGTTCCCGACTTCGAGGCTCCAAATGCTGCCCTAGGCCCCTCTGAGGGTCCAGCTTCCTCTCTTGCTCCCCTCCAGGATGACCACTCCGCTGTGGCCTTGCGGAGTATAACGCCGCCGCGGGGCATCTTGTGACGTCACAGGGCCGTCGAGTCCAGGAACTGAGGAGTGGGAGTAGAGGCTACTGGATGAGGAGGACCTTGGAAGGCCAGGTGGGAGTGGGTTGCGCCTTCAAGTGTCCCAGAGCGAATAAACAATCCCCCCTCCCTGCAGAGTGCTCCCCCCGCCGGCCCCCAGCCCGCAGTTCCGGAAAGTTAACCCCTTAGAGACCCGTATGTGGTGGGGGTGCGAGCTCCCCCACCCGGTTCCTGCTTCCGTGCTCCCTCCTTTCCCTCCCAGCTCCCCGTCGCCTCGGTCCCCACCCCCCCGCCTCGCCACTATAAATAGCCCCTCTTCCCATTTCCTAAATTCCCTGCTGACGTCGGCAGCGCGTCAGTGTGTAGGAGCAGCGGCCGCATGAATGAGCCGCCGCACGAGTACTACGCGCGCCTATAAAAGCCGCCGCGCCAGGCTGGCTGCGGGAGGCGAGCGGGCGCGGGCGCAACACAGCCGACAGGTAACTGGGACTGATCGACCGACGGGCGACAGATGGAACGATGCAAGGACATGGACTGGAAGGCAAGGAGGAGACCGGCAGGCTAAAGGTTAGAGGGCCCCTACGGGTGGGGTTGGGGACAAGGTGGAGGGGACGTGGGCCCCCTAGCAGCTGCTGGAGCCAGAGCCAGAGGCGTACACAGAACCCTGTGCAGCACCTGCCTGAGCCCAGATGGAGACGCAGCCACTTCGGAGGAGCATCGAACAGAGGACGGACCTCAGAGTCCCCGCGGCTTTTCCTGGAGCTCCTGCGCCATCCTCCCAGGAAAGTGGGACGTAGGTGCTGGCGCTCCAGGAGACGCGCCCCCTCCTCCCCCTCCCCGCAGCGCGGTGACTCAGCCTCGCTGCCCCGGGTCTGCTGAGCTGGGGCACCGGCGAAGAACAGACGCCCACCTGCCCGCTGCCCGGCCACAGCTTCTCCTGACCCCCTCCCCTCATTCAGCCTGGGCGCCCCCGCCGCGCCCCGTCGGGCTGGTCCCTCTGCGCCCCCGACTTTCAGCCTCTGTGCGCGAGGAGCTGTCCTCTCAGGACCAGGCGGGGGCGGGGTCTTGGCCGGACAGCCCCGCCCCACCCCCATCGACCTCCATCCTCCCACCCCCGCCGCCGGAAGTGCCTCTCCACAGGGACATCCTTGACGTCACAGGGTTTTGACGTCAAGAGCCGCGTGCCCGTCCGCGAGCTCTGGGGCGGAGAAGGGCTGGAAACGCGGGGGAGGAAGAGCAGCAGCGCCCCCAGCTGCGGGAGACGGTGCCACCACGCCCGGGCAGCGCGCCGGCACCTTGGCTCTAGACTGCTTACTGCCCGGGCCGCCCTCAGTAACAGTCTCCAGTCACGGCCACCGACGCCTGGCCCCGCCCCAGGACCGCGGACCCGGCCACCAGCCGCGCCCCCGGCCCATCTGTGCTCCTGGGTCCTTCAGCCCCGCGCTTGCTGCCCGCGCAGCCGCTGTCCGCGGTGCTGATCCAGCGCCGGCACCCACAGTGGGCCATCCCCGTCCCCCGTTCCCAGGGGCTGGTGAGGGGCGGCCTGCCCACGCGCACATCGCACAGCCCCAGGAGTCAGCACCCAGTCCCTGGCTAGCACGCCGCCCCCTTCCCGCGCCACCGCCCCTTCCCCGACCCCGCGGTCCTGACGTCAGCCTGACTGGAGCTGCCGCCGTGGTGCCGTCAGCAGCGAGCGCCCCGCCCCCGCGTCTCCAGGGCAACCGTGGCTTTCGATTGTTACTGTGGGAACCGGAGGTAACAGTCTACAGCCATGGTCGCCCCGCAGCACGCCCACGCGCCGCGCCGCGCAGCGCGCTGCCAGCCCGGGATGGGGGAAGATGCCTAGCAGGAGGAAGCGGAGGCGGCGAGTGGAGAGCCGATGTGTCTGCGGGGTGGAGGGAGGTGCGGTGCAGGGAGGCGGTCTCCTCCCGGGTCTGACTGCCTGCCGGGCGTCCACCGAAGCAGAGAAGCAAGAATGGTTTGCAGAGTATGCCTGACTGTCCGCCTCAGTGTCCGTCCTGTCCTCCTAGCCGAGGTATCGCAACCAAGGAATGGCGAGAGAAGGGGCAGTCTTGGGATCTGGGTTCTTTTTATATCCTCGGTGGGAGGGAAGCTGCTAGAACCTGGAAAAATGTTTGCTTCCTGGGGACCGAAAGGGGTAGACGGAGTTAGTTTTTACTAAATGCGCCAGGACCTTATTCTTCCAGGAAGCCCTGGCTGAGTAGGAAGAGGGTAACACTTGAACCTATTTCCTGATGGAAGCACAGCTCCTCTCACTCCTCTTACCTCTCCTTCTCCAAGGCTTGAAGGATAAGAAGGGTCCCCAACCCTCAGGAAGTCAATGGGATTGTAAAGTTAACCTGTCCCTAAACCATTGTCTGAACGTATCACTGTCCTCATCTCAGTCTATTTCTAGGTGCTGGATTCCATGTAGACACAGTGTCTCAAATTAGCCCTAAGAGGAGTAAATGTCAGAGGGGCTGAAGTTCTGTTGTTCCTGTGAAGTGTAAGCAATGACTTCTTCAAAAACATTCTCTGTCGCCTGTCACCACCATCATTACCGACTGCAGGGGCTGACTACTGGACACTGGGTGCTGGACTTCCCTGGGGACAGTGTTGGGAATCGTTAATACCACCCAGCCCTGTTACCCATTAATTCAATTTTTCTTTAGTTCTCCATACCCCCTCCTTTTCTAAACTACTTCTAAGGCAGTTGTTGCTGTTTTCACAGTTAATCAAAGCCCACATACTGTCTTCCTCCTACGCAAGGACACTGAGGTCTTAGATTAAAATGTACTTAATTTTGGAATCCGGTGGACATCGGTGGGCGGACTGTAGTTTGTGAAGGTGGGAGTAGTGTACTACGAAGCAGGAGGTCCAGCCTGGCTTCATCATCAACTGGTAGTTAGGAGACCATGCTGTTTCTGAGCCTTCTGTAAAAGGAGATGATAATCCCTCCTTTCTGGCAAGCCTGTTGTGAAGATAAGATCATGTAAGTAAAGACCTTTGAAAACTGCCGAATGATGTTTTGTTCTTAAGTATTCTCTTAGGCTACTGTGTCCTTGTAAGGGGGTGGAGGGTGGCATTGGGGAGTCCCCAGCTCTGGGCACTTAGAGTAAAACAGGAGAGGGGATCACATCTCTAAGCAGAAGATCTGGAACTGGGGCTGTTGAGGGTTTTGTGCTAAGGGATTCTCTCTCCTAGGAGCTTTAGGAACTAAGGTAGAGTGGGAGAGTGGGAGGAAAGAGAAATGGTAGGGATGTTTTGAAAAGAAGTGACAAAGTGTTTTGCAGTTTGAACCCATCTGGAGAAGGTTGGGGGGACGGGGGTGGGGGTGGGGCAGAGGACTGACTGTACAATGTAAAGAGTTTTTTAATATCTTGGGAATCATTTAGAGCCCCTAACCTATTTTATGGATTAGAAAGGTGAGGCCCACACAGGACATTATGTAGTTCAGCAGTAATGAGTGGTGGCCCTCTGCTCATCTGTGAAGCGGCAGAGGAATCCATGTCTAGTAAGGGTCAAGAATTGAGTTCTTGGATCTGAATCCAACTTTGGATAAGTTACTTAGCCTCTCTGTTCCTGTTTTCTCAGTTGTAAAATTAGAGTAATAATAGTATCTACCTCATGAAGCTGTGAGATTAAACTAGGTAGCTTTAAAACTTCTGCTTAGCACGTCTGGCATAGCTACTCCTCAATAAATGGTATTCCTTTTCCTAGTCTCCGGAACTTCATCTCCTTAGTTGAAAATGTTAGACCAATGGTCCTTAACTGGAGAGCTTGTTCCCCCTCCTTAGTGGAGTGTATGGGAATCACACATTATTTACCAGAGACTTACACCTACTCTCTAAGGCAGTGGTTTGCAAGTATTTAATGCATGGGAATAACCAGACATGGTTTGTCAAAATGCAGATTCCTGGAGTTCCTGCTGTGGCACAGATGGTTAAGAATCCAACTGTAATGGCTTGGGTAGCTGCGGGGGTGAGGGTTTGATCCTCAGATGGGGAACTTCCATATACCGCTGGCGCAGCCATAAAAAATGCAGATTCATTAGGTCTGGAGCTGGCCCCAGGAATCTAAGTTCTGTGGGTTGTTTTTCTTTTTCTTTTTGGCTGAGCCCACAGAATGTGGAAGTTCCCGGGCCAGGGATCAAACCAGCACCAAAGCAGCAACCTGGGCCACTGCAGTGACGGTGTCAGATCCTTAACCTGCTGTGCCACTGAGGGGGACACCCAGGAATCCAAGTTTTAACATGATCCTGTAGCAAGCTGTCCATGGGTTATTTGTTTAGAGTAGGGGGACAAGCCCCCCCAAGATTCCCCATTCCTGGAGGGCTTGACGGAAGGTAACGTGTCTCACTTGCTGGGAACCAGTGGACCACATGATGTTTCCTTCCAGTGCTGACATTCTGATTCTCTGCAGAATTCTCACCTCCTCACTTCCACTCCACCAGATACTGCTAGTCTTGAACAGCACCCTTCTAACTTTAAACCCTGCCTCAAAACTCATTCTCCAAACATCTTTCCCTCTCTCCTTTACTCCACCCAATAATTCCAAATAACAACCATGGTAACGCAAGTCATTGCCATTTTCACCTCCTGGGGCCTCGCTCAAGGGTGAAGGCTGCCACTGCTATGAGAGCATATGAGCCCTTAACTGAGATCCACTTAGCGCATTCCATTACAAACTATTTCCAGAGAAGCCAGGAATTGAGGTTTTTGTGTGAAATTCCTAAATTTTTAAATATAATAAACCCATTTTTTCCCCTAAAATTCTATGGGCCAAATCCAGCAGGTCTGTACGAGTAATTCAGCCCATTTCAGAGTCTCCTCCTTTTGCCAAGGAAGAGACCCCTTTAAAACACCAAGAGCAAGGCAGAGGCAGACTGTAGCAAGGGAGAACTTTCTCCCCACCCTCACTTTCTGCTGTAAAGGCCCCAAACTGAGGAAACTGGGTCTGTCTGGGCAGGTAACTCCAATTTTTTTTCTTAAACAGCTGCCATCTGTAGTGAAGAATTTAGAATTTCAAGTGATTTGAAGACTATTAGTCTGGTTGCCTCAGGATGGGCTGGAATATTTATGCTGCATCCTCTAATCCAACTTCCTGCTCAATTACTAAACTCTTTGAGTGCAGCCATGCTTGAGGGCCAGATAGGGCCTGCTGCAATGTTCCAGAAAAGGAACAAACTGGTGAGTCTGTAGAGGCAGGGTGTGGATGGAAGCACTGGTAGTGGAGGAACTGGCTAAAGTTGGGGGTGGGGGGGAACCAGAAGACTGTTCAAGGGGGATGGAGGCTTTGGTAGTGGGGGATATAGCTAAAGTGAGTACTCTTAGGTGTCTAGGAACAAAGAACAGCACTTTCACACCAGGTGGGCTGCTTAGGCCTTGGCTGTGAATACTACAGGGTAGCATCAATCTCAGAAACTGCACATGGGGTTAAGTTTGGGAAAAGGCCACTTCTGCGATACGCCTGGCTTCCATCCCAGGTTGAGCACCATCCTACCGTTCAAGCTCAATGTTCAAAGGAGCAAAGAGACTTATGGTAGAGAAAGCAGGGAACACAGGAAGCCAGGGTTTGACAGGCCAACACATACCTCTGGGATGAGGACTGAGAAAGCCTAAACTGAATACGGCTCAGGCAGAACCTTGCCAGGTGATCTCTTCCCCAAACTTCTCAGATTTAAATTCTTTCCTGCTTCAGTCATCAAGGCCTCCTTTCCTTCAGCTTGGAATTCCACTAAAAATGTCTTAACTGTCTATGTGCACATGAGCTTGTACTGAGGCTTCATAACCTGAAACACCACCCTGCTTCCTGCTGCCTTGGAGGCTATGTGGATGGCCAGGAATCCAGACTTTTAAATTTTTTTTGGCTGCACCCGTGGCTTGTGGAAGTTCCTGGGCCAGGGATCGAAACTGCACCACAGTAATGACCTGAGCCACAACAGTGACAAAACTGGATCCTTAAACTGCTATACTACCAGGGAACTCCTAGACTTAAAAAAAACAAAAACAAAAACAAAAAAACAGGCTTTCCTGTACCAGGAAAAAAGATGCTCAAAATCCAATCACCGCTTTATTGTGTGGCAGTCACAGTGCTGCCAGTCTCTGCTTTTCCTGGATCACCCTCTACTCCTCCTGGGCTCCACTGACCTTTTTCATTTTTGAGTATCAGATGCTGAAGTCCAAATCCATTAGGGTCTCTTAATCCCCTTCTTGAGTGCAGAGCTGGACTTGTATAATTTGATGTTTGTCTCTTAATTACTGATGGTGAGGAACACTAACAGCAGCGGAGGCCCACGTAGGGGACAGGAGGGGAGGGCAGAGGTTATAGAGGCCGGACCAAGATCATGTATCCCCTCTGAGGGGTAGGGGTGGAGAGGGGATGCAGAGGCAAAGGTGTTTGCTGATCTTTACTCTGCAAACTGGTCCAAGAACTTGAGGTAGGCCTGGCGCTGAGGTGCCGCGGCTGGAATGAAGTGGCCACCAGAGTGGGTGAGGGTGATAGCTCCAACGAACCGGCTACACAGCTGCATGCTCTCCTGAGAGGGGATGACGCGGTCAGTGTCTCCAAAAACATGGAGCGAAGGCAGTGACAAGGGGCCCTGCAGGATGGGTTCCTTGAGGCCAAGGCCCCGGGGACAAAAGCCAGACACCAGGATGATAAACTGGGGCAAAGGGAAGCGAGGATCTCCAGCTTGGCCAAGAGCACACACAAGGGCTGCTAGCGCGGCCCCCTGGCTGAAACCAAGGATCCCATCAAAAGGCCCCAGCTTGTTCAGTGCCTGTGCCACCGTGCCCAGGGCTTCCTCCAGACCTCGGCACACCGTGGGCTCTTCCAGTGCCGAGAAAACGTTTGCTTCCTGTTCCGAAAACCACCAGCCGCGAGGCTGCTCCTCCGCAGGGCAGGGCCCTAAAGGCGAGAGGGCAGAGTTAGGGCAAGGGGGAATCCTGAGGGAAAAATATGAGAAAGGGAGTGAGGGAGGGCTTGGGAATAAGAGGGAAAGAGAGGCGGCTCAGGTAAAGAAGAAAGTCTGCAGATAATGAGGCGGGGAACTGACTGACCCGGAGAGGAGACAGAGGGTCAGACTGGGAAGGCCAGGCTGGAGTGAGAGCGAGGGGCTGGAATGAGAGGGATGGGCAAAAAGAGGTGGGAAGGTGGCAGGAATGAGGAGAGGAGGGACAGGGTGGCGGTGTGCTGGCAGGTATTATAGGGACAAGGCTAGAAAGAGATGACTCGGGATGCATTTCCCGGGCAGGGATCTGCTCACCGGTGTCTAGCCCGGCGCCCTCGGAGCCCGCTGTGTCCGCGACCGGGTGCGGGCCGCTGAGGCACACGAGCTCGGCGCGGCCCCGAAGCGCCTTCCGCAGCGCTCCGGTCTTCTCGCGGAAGCCCCGCTCACTCTGCCGGAAGCCGGCCAAGCACAAGACCCGCAAAGGCGGCCGCGCGGCCATAACGTGCAGCTCGCACCAGAGAGAGCGGAAACGGCCCTTCCCCGAGCGGAAGTTGAACGCGAAGGGCGGGACCCAAAACCCGAACCACCCGGGAGGTGGGCCTCACCGGAAGAGGGTGTAGGCATGACAACCGGGAAGAGGGTGTGGCGCGGCCAGATCTGAGGTGGATACCTGGGACCGAGGAGCGTCTCAGGGAGAGAGCGGCGCCACCTCCTCGTTTCTGCAGCTGCAAGCATCGCAAGCCCCGGCTGGAGAGGGGCGCGCGGGACCCTTCTGCACCTGAGGTGGTAGACTTTGATCAGGGTCCCGCTTCTGAGACGTCCCCCAGCCCGCTGCCGTGCATTTTCCGTAGCGGCCGCAGGGTGGCGGCTTCGCCTCACGTCTCCAGGGAAGCGGTCAATGCCTGGCCACGCCCAGTTCTCTCCGCCCTCCTTGGGGTCCTTTCCTACCTTTTCCAGCGCCCGCCCGCCTGCGGCTTGGAGTGGCCGCTCCCGCCCGTGGTTCACCGTCCATGGCCCCAAGGAGCTGCCGGCGTAGAAGTCCATGGGGTAGGGCTGCTGCCAGGAAATGTCCCTCAGGGCCACTGCCGCCTTGGCGAGGAAGATCGGACAATAACATTGCCAACATCTTTCTATGCAGATTATTTAATTTAATCCTTAGGGTGGCCTAGTAAGATCGTATTATCCCCATAGCACAAAAAGGAAATGTCAGGTTCAGAGAGGGTTAGGGCCTTGCTATACAACGAGGAAGTGGCTAAGCTGTAACTAAGTGCTGCCCACCCACTCCAACCCACTGGGATCCCTCCCTCCCTCGACAGAACCAAGTACAAAGCACACTCTCTCCCAGGGATTTTCAAAATTTAGTGTTACCTCATAGGGTGTGAGCAGCGGCTTGGGGAAAGCTGTGCCCCAGTCAATGGAGAGCCGTGGACATGCCACCTGCACCCACCTGGGAAGGGAAATCAGGTCAGATCCATAGAGGGAGTCACCTGGTCCCCAGGCACCACGCTCAAGAACATGACTGTATCCCCAGTGCATCCAATAAATGCTTACTATTAATTCTAAAGAAAAGACTGTCACTGTTGTTTAGAATACACTATAGGAGTTCCCGTCCTGGCTCAACGGTAACAAACCCGACTAGTATGCATGAGGACTCGGGTCCGATGCCTGGCCTTGCTCAGTGGATTAAGGATCCGGCATTGCCCTGAGCTGTGGTGTAAACTGCAGAAGCAGCTCAGATTCCACGTTGCCGTGGCTGTGGTGTAGGCCAGCAGCTACAGCTCCAATTAGATCCCTGGCCTGGGAACTCCCACATGCTGAGGATGCAGCCCTAAGAAGACAAAAAAAAAAAGAATAACACAACAGTGTTGCTTATTTTCTTCTGTTTCCTCCACTGACTATGAGCTTTCTAAAGGAAGAGCCTGGGCAGTTCATGTGTAATAGCATTCCCAGAATCAAATTCCAGTGATCCCACCCGAACAGTGCAGGCGCTAACCACCCCTCAGAGACTCATCTTGTGACTAATGTAGACATTGCCTGTGAGCTCCCAAGCCAGACAAAGTAGGCAGGACCCATAGCCAAAGGCAGGCCCTGCTGGACGAGTGCTCTGTAGATATTAAAATTTCATGACCACGGAAGCAACGCCCACCAACTCCAGCCTTCAGTAGGTGCTGGGCAGGACCCAGATTCTAAGCTTCTTTACCCAGAGTCATAGCTAGAAAGGTAAGGTGGGGAAACATACACATCCACCTCAGGAAGAAGGCCAAGTTTGCTGGGGAAGATCTCAGAGAGCAGCAGCCTCACGAAGGGCAACCCCAAGGCCCGAAGCCGAGATTCCAGGTGCTGTTGGGAGAGGCAGGAAAGCTGGGGTCCTCATGATCAAGCAGCCAAGGCTTAGCCTACTGATTTTCCCAACTGGGTTTCCAGTTAGCTTCCTTCTTGAGAAGCCATCCCGAGTCCTCTGACCTCCAGAATCTTGGGACTGCCCTGGCGGCCCAAAGTACCCAGGATAAGGCCCCAGGATTTAGCTGAGCGGGCACTGGCTATGGCTTCTTGGCGGTTGGCCTGCATGCGCTGATGGTCATAGTGCTCTCTGGACAGGATTTTGCTGTATGGGTCATATCTGGAAAAGAAGAAGCTCTCAGGGTCACAAGGACAGCCACTCACAGGATTTGTGCTGTTTACACAGCTCCCTTAGCCATTTGGTCTCCTGAACCTTCGGGCTCTATGCAGGTAATTAGGAACAGAAGCAAGAGCAGGACTGTCATTGGGAAGATCAGGCCCATAGCTGGAGCAGGCGAGAGGGGGAGTTCCCACTGGCTCAGCGGGTTAGGAACTTGACATAGTGTCTGTGAGGATGTGGGTTCAATCCCTGGCCTCACTCAGTGAGTTAAGGATCCAGTGTTGCTGTGAGCTGCAGCATAGGTCTCAGATGAAGCTCAGATCCGGTGTTGCTCTGGCTGTGGTGTAGGCTGGCAGCTGCAGCTCCAATTCGACCCCTTATCTGGGAACCTCCATATGCCACAGGTGCAGCCATAAAAATGGGAAAAAAAAAAGAAAAAAAAGTGGGAGAGGGTCTGGGATCTCTGTATGAATCCAGAGGATGAGCAGGTTCTGTGTGAATCCAGAGAATGGGCAGCAGCCCTGGGTCTGACACTCAGATTTGGGACCCAAGTGGCTCAGATCCTTAGGGCTAAGGGCTATAAGGTGGCCAAGGAATGAGGTTTCAGCTGATTGAGGGACTCAGTGGCAGGAAATCCCACCCCTTTCCCAGATGGTCAGCCCAGGTTAGCCCATACCGGTAAGCAGGGACACTGGGGTTGGCAATCATGACAGATTCCAGATGGAACCGGCCATCTCCGAGGTACCTGCAGGGGGTAGAAAGGGGGCAGTAAGTGTGGGGTGGGGCACCAGAAGAAGCAGGCACTGACTTGGAGGTCCAGAGGACTGAGTTCTCGGCTGGCCGTGCTGCTGACTCTGTACATGAACTGGGACAAGTCATCATTTTCACAGCGCCCGGCCCAGGCCTTGGTTTTCTCACACGTAAAATAAGGAGTTTGAATTGGACTGTTAAGGCCCCTCTAGTTATGTAATGGAGAATCTGAGGACTGTGCCCCTCCCACCCCAGCCTTCTGAGGGAAGAGTACAGGGACAGCCAAGGCCATGGAAAGGCTCTAGAGATCTTAACTTGGAGGTGGGCGGGGACAGATCCTCCCTCACCTGGCTCAATATAGATGTGGGAAGTGGTGTTCAGGGTGTCATCTAGCCGTAAATGAGCTTTCAGGGTAACCAGTGGCTACTCTCTACCCAAACGAGCTCTTAGGTCCAGTTACTGAATTGTAATAACAGCCACGGTTTACTGGGCCTGTGCCTTCTGTGTACACAGCCTGGGCTAAACACCTGACACGTAGGACTTCACTCAGTCCCATCAGGTGATCCTCCAAGCAACCCGCAGTAGCCCCATTTCACAAAAGATACAGGTGAGGTTCAGGGATGTTGAGAAACTTGCCCAAAGTCACACAGCTATTAAGCTGTATATCTGGGACTTGACCATAGGCCTAACCAGTAGGCTGCACTAAACGGACCCCAGGAGACGCAGTCCCTGCCAGGACCTTCCCAGACCCCGGAGAGGCCAGAGCATGAAAGACAATCCGCAGAGCAGCTCCTTCTCTCTTGGAGACCGCACTGAATTTTGATGAAAAGGCCAACACTCAGGGTGTCCCTCCCTCCAACACACACTTAAAACCCCCCAAGGGTAGGTAGGCATTGATGAGCTCAGAGTTATGCAGGCACAGTCACGGGGCAGTGCCCCACAGGGAACAGGCTGCCAGTCTGGGCTGCGGAAGGTCCTGACGTGAGACTGTCTAGGGGCACGGGGTGTCCTGTGTGGGTGCAGCATGGTCTGTGGGACCAACATCCGCAGCCTCAGAGGTGGGGCTGAGTCAGAGGAGTGGCCCTCCCTCCTTCCCTGCCATTAGCAGGGAACGGGGTTCCCCTCCCCAGTCTCAGCCGGGGGAGCTGTCAGCTCTGAGGCTGGCTGCATTCACACAACATTAAGCATTTCCATTACCTAAAATAATTAGGCGGCAGGAGACACGCTGCTCCTGCTTGTTAGCTGTCCGGATGCTAAATTAATGGGGCTGCAGCCTGGGCGTGCCCATCCATCTTCTCCAATTATATTCCCACCATGTCTAACCCACCCTGATTCCCCCCATCAGCTCGGATTCCTGTCCCACCCTGGGCACAGCACTGGAGAGGGAGACAGGAACCCTGAAACCCTATCTGGTCCCGATCAATGGTGCAGGGTGACCCTGAGCAGTGGCTAAGGAGCTTTAGACTCAGTTTCCTTTCCTGGATGAGAAACTTCAGCCCCCTCTTAGGGTACACCTCCTATGTCTCTACGACTGGTCCCCCATTTTTCACTTACACAACAGCCTCCACCTCTTTGGGCAGACGGGGGGACGTGCAGCCCAGAATCTCCCCAGGGGACAGGGGCTTGCACTGTGGGACACTCACACGATACTCAGCTTTCAGCTCTTGGGCAACTGCCTGTAGAGAGAATGAGAAAAGGGAAGTGGATGAAGAGGGAGAGCCAAGGCCAGAAGACCAGCGTGGAGCACCCGACACGGGATCCAGAAAGAACCTGGTCGCTATCTGCCCACTCACCTGCAAGGTTGACACAAACTGAATGGTGCTGACCAGCGCCAGGGCACTGGCTGGGGGAAAGGTGAGGCGGATAGAGTCCAGTAGGTGCGCGGTGTCTATCCGGATGTCCACAAAGACGTACAGCACCCGGAAGTCTTGGGTGGAGGTGTCCATGGGAACTGGGAGGAGGAAAGAGTTCAGGAAACGTTGTTTGGGAAGGCAGGAGGGGCAGAGGGCCTGGCCCAGGCCCAGGTCTCTGAGCAGCCAGGATCAAGTGGCTTGCTTCAGCCTGAGGTTAGAAGGAGGGGTTAGGGGAGATTTGGGGTGGGGGGGTGTCATAGGTCCCTTAGAAGCTCCATCTCTGCCACTCGGCTGGGGACCCAGCCTGCTCTACCACCAACAGCCTGTCAAACACTCGCATCTGGGACAGCAGCATGGTTTCCAAGGCAACCAAATCCAAAGGAAAGATCCACCTGCAGAGCAGGAAGGCCAAGGCCATCCCAGAAACCAGGAGGGACCTCGTGCATACAAGTAGGACAAGGCACTGTGATGGAGATTACGGTACAGTCCTGCCTGCCTGCCAAGCCCTGCCAGCCCCTGGTGTCCGAGCCCACCCTACCCAGGCAGCTGTGGCCATAGTGCACCAGGAAGTCAGCTCCCAGGGCCCTTGCGGTAAAGTCATCCACACAGCAAGCCCCGTAGGTCACATCACCCATCACCATCACTTCAGCTTCCGTGAACCTGTGGGGGTGGGGAACAATGGGACAGTGACACAAGGAATGAGGTGGCAGAGAGACCTAACTCTGTGGAGGGACCTCGGGGCCCAGCTCCACTCTTCCTACCTCTCCCAATCTCTTGGGTTGGCAGCTGCCACTTCTGCCAACAGAGTAGGAGTGGCCCAGCTGCTACCTCCCCCAGGCCTGGCAGCCACTCCTGGAACTGTAGCTGTATAAGGACGGTCTCTGCAGCACCCCGTTTCCTCTGCCCAGGCTCAGAGTGCAAGAGGGACCCCCAACCTCAGCCTGGCATACATGGGTCAAACACCGACGGCCGATGCCCCGACGCATCCTGCCCAGAGCAATGAGCACGCACACACAGGTAAAGGCACCCACTCCGGCCCCAGCTCTGCAATGTGTGTGGGCAATGCAGGCGTGGATGCACACAGCCTGCCCGTCGCCCAGACCCCCTGCTACCTCCCCACCCTTAGTCAGGGCCCTCTGTGACCAGGATGGGGAGGACCCATGAACAGCTCCCCCACAGCACATGGCACCGCCCACATGCCTCATGTGTCAGGAAGAGTGGGCTCTGGCCAGCACATTGCATGGGATCTGCTGCCAGGCCTGAATCACTGGGGGATGGGAGTGGGTGGGAAGACCCCACACCCCCTGAACTCACCACAGGAACGGGGCCAGAGGACCAGCTCTTCCCTAAGACCCACTCCTGGGGCATGGAGTCCGGCTCAGTGATGGGGGGGGTCCTCCCCATTCCTCCCCCTGGGGATGCGGCCAGGAAAGCTGAGCTGCTGCCAGGCAGTCCCCCCACCCCGTCCCCAAATCAGGCTGTGCACAGAAGCAGATTATTCACCTCCTTAGAATGCAGCCCAGGCGTCTGAGTCAGCCAGAGCACTTAATTTTTTATAGATTAAAATGTATGCAAATTGGCCCGAGCCCCAGAGAGCATCCCCAAGGGGCAAGAGGGTGGGAGCGGGGAAGTGAGTCTGTGGCAGCGGGCTGAGGGGGGGTGGGGGTGGGGCGGCAGCAGGCAAGTGGGAGGTGCCCATCACAAGATGACCTCCCCTTTCTCCATTCGCCCTCCCCTTCCTGTGCTGGTTCCAGATGGCTTAGCACTCACCCCCCTCCCAAGGATGGCTCATTGTATTGAAGAAACTTAGAGGAGGGAGGTAGAGGAACTGAATACCATCTCCTGGGTGCTTCTCCCTCTGACAAGTCCTTCCTTGGCCTCCTCCTCCAAATGTGCCAGAGAAAAAGGTTCCCCCTGGCCAGACCCCACACGGACCACCCAGCACAACCAAGGTCAACTCTGATGACTCTTAGCTTCTTCCCCAGGCCCCGCCACCTGCTCTGAGCCCAACTTGGAAGATACTAGAATTGACTCAATCCTGCCTCCCAATTTTTTTTTTTTTTTTGGTGGAGGGCACACTGTAGAGGCAAGCAGGGATCCCGGCAGGTTAGGAGTTTAGTTTGGGGCTTTCCCCTTGGTGTGTGTCCCTTGGGAAGGGACATGGTAAGGCAGAGGTTCAGCAGGAAAAAATGATGACAACAGGCAGAGCTATACTGGACATGGGGAAGGTCTTGGTTCAGGCCCAAGCCTCACCTTTCCAAGATATCCACAATGGTACAGGCGAAGAGGAGGAGACCTTCAGGCATCTGTAAGGCCACTACAAGACAGAGAAGAGACATGAGAGCAGAGCGCTGGGATGGGGGCACCGCCCCTGGCTGGGCATCTCCACCCCCACCCTACCTCAAAGCTTAGGGCTCACCTTTCTTGGCCTGGGCCTCTTGGATCCTCCAGATGGTCTTGGGAATCTCAAAGTTATAGTTGGAAGGCAGGACTTGGATGGCTGCCTGCAGCTGGGGGTTGTTCAGGATCTCAGGGGGGATCTGATTGGCCAGGCGGCCCCGAGTGGCTCGACCTAGGATGAATGCAAGGCCTGAGTCAGCGCCTGGCCTAAACCATAGCCTGACTGAGCTGTTACAGCGCCATCCAAGTTTAAAGCCCAGATCCCAGATGCCAAGGGGACTGGTCCAGCCTTCGTCCCCACTGAGTTCATCCTGAAGCTGGAAAGACAACCCATTAAGGAGGAAATCTGCAAAATTAATTTCGATAATATGAGATTATTGGGAATCAAAGACTCGAGTCCATGAATGGGATGTGGCTCATCCCTTACCTCAGGAGAGTAGAGCTGACACCAGAGGACTCAACTGAGGGACAAACAGAAAGAAAAAAAGGCCATACAACCTCTCCTTGATAAAGAACAATCCTGAGGAAAACCCAAGAGCCCAGCTAGCCCAACCAGTCTGGGAAAACGTTTCCCCGGCCTTTGAAAATGTCTTGAAATTCTGAGATCCTGGATATGAGATCTATAAGCAAACTGTTTTTGCTAAGTACTAATTTAAAAGTCTGCTTTCCTGGAGTTCCTGCTGTGGTGCAATGGGATTGGCATTGTCTCTGCAGTGCCAAGGATGCAGGTTTGATGCCAGGCCCAACACAGTAGGCTAAAGGATACAGTGTTGCTGCACTTGTAGCTGCCGCATAGGTTACAACTACTGCTCAGATTGGATCCCTGGCCCAGGAATTCCATATGCCATGGGGCCGCCAAAAAAAAAGGAAAAAAAAGGGGGGGGGAAGCTGCCTTCCTTACTTGAGTCCCACTGACCATGTCTACACTGCTTAATTCTTGCACTCTTTCCTCTCATTTAAAAGGGAAATAAACACCATACATTTCACTGACACAAGTTCCCAAGTCCCATGGTTCTACTCCACCTCCCACCCCAGTAAAGATGGAAAGAACATACTCTAGTCAGGACTACGGGCAAACATGAAAGGACAGCCCGTTAGTGGCTTGCAGTCTAGTGGGGACAAATGCAGGCACACAAACAATTACAATCCCTTAATTAAAGGAGAAAACACTGTAGACCTTTAGCAAGGCTGCAGCCCTCAATCTGCATCCTACTACCCATAACTTAGTTTAGCCCAAGCCCTGGTTATCTCCTAAGGCACCAGACAGCTCTAGAATGTGACAAAGTGAGAAATGAATTTATTCAGCGAATATTTATTGAGCCTGTACTGTATGCCTAAACTTCTGCCAGGGATTCTGTCAGACCTGACACTTCGGCCTGCGAGTGGGGTGGAGAGGTGCAAGGATGGTGGTAGTGATGGTTCGGTGAAGAACTAGAATGGCAGGCTAGAACCCTAAGTCCAGACTTAAATGTTACCACTTCTATGATTTTGGTTGTCTCAGTGGGCCAGTCTCTCTGGTCCTGCCCCTCACAGAAGCTCCTCTGACAGGCCCAAGTCCCTTATGTTGTTGGGGTGTGGGAGCTGCTAATCCTAGCAGCTCAATTCGTCCCAAGGGCCAGTAGGCGCCTGCTCTTTTAGCACTTGGCTGTAACCTTCGGCTTACGTTAGTATTCTTCGGTAGACTGCGAGAGATCCCTGAAAGCAGGGCTGCAGTCTAGTCCATACACCTTGCACAGGCCTGGTATTCAGCAGGCGCTCTGTAAGTGCCCGGTGAATGAAACCGTGCCCCTCTTCCCTCCGAGGGCACGCTAGAAGAATGCGTGGCTCCTTCCCTCCCTGTCAGGTCCGTCTTATCCGTGAGTCTACAAGCGTCTGTCTGCCCGCCAAGGCAGGGAGACAGCGTTTCCGGCTTGAGGACTACAAGCTCCTAGGAGGGGCTGCTCCCCATCGTGCCTTACGGCTGCAAAACAAGGGCCGGTTCCCCTGGGCTCCAGCGACAGCAGCCCGGAGCGAGTGACGGCGAGGCCTTCTGGGTCTGGCGGAGAAAGGCGCCGCCGCCGTTAAAAGGGGCTGGTCCTGTCCCTGACTTAGGAACCCTAGGCCGAGATGCGAGGTCCGGAGGCCGCACTATTGTAGTACCCACCTCTGCCCGGGCCGTTTCGGCCGCCGGGCTCTGTGGCCTCGGCCGCAACTAGCGCCGCCATTATCAACTGGCCCACGTGAGGACTAGAAAGACAGTGCTAGAAGAACGCTGAGAGCGCAGACAGCGCGATCGATCGCCGATCCGCCAGCGATGGGCGGGGATTTGTGAGGCGGGGACCGTGAAGGAGAAAGATAGGGGCGGGGCTAGAGTGGGCCCCCGCCTCAGCTCGGAAGGTCGTGACTCTCGGGAGCCCCTAGTGGTCCCCGACCACCGCTGTTGCCTTCTCTCGGCGATTCGGTCCCATCCATCCCTTCCCAGCAGCCTCAACCTGGTTCTGCCGGAACAGTGCCCCTCTATCTGCCCACTCCCTGCCACAGTTCTGCGGGCAGAGTCTTGTGAATGCGGACACCACCAGGTCTTCCTTCAGCTCTCAGTGTCTCCTTGCTTACACCTGGGTGGCTGTAGGTGCGGGCGCATTTCCAGCCCCTGGGGACCCCACTAACTGGACAGGACAGAACTCAGCGGCCACTGGGTCAGTTCCAAGTTGAGGCTTGGTGACGATTTCCAGAGCGCTGGGGTGTTCCTTACACCTTAGAACCTACATGGTGAAAGGTTCACCTATGAAAAACTGCTACCAGGGTAAGACACCCCCCCCCGCCCCAGTCTGAGGATGCTTTCCTGCGAGGGTTCCGAGGTCCAAGGTCTCGAATACCTAAACCTTCCAGATTCTGGCCAATGTTTGCCCTGCTTAGGCTGCCTTTCAGGCCTAGGTAGCCTTTAGCCTGAGCTCCTGGGATCCCAAAGAGAAGGCATAACAGCCAGTGAGACAGACTTGACCTTTGGAGGAGCAGAGTACCTGCAGGACTGGCTTGCAGCAAGGTCTGCCCCTAGAGCATGGGTTTCCCCCAGGGCTGTTTGCCCACCCAGCCCCCTGGCACCATCTTTTTCTCTGCTCTGTGTGAGCACAGCTGGCCCTTTAAGGCAGCTCTCTGGCCTCAGGCTCCCCTGGAGGCCCTTCCTGCTTGGAAACTCCTAATTAAGGTGCAGGGAGAAGTGAAAAACAAGCAGCCAGGGACAAGCCCTGCCTGGGAGGCTGCCCAGAGAGGAGGGCTGGCTGAGCAGGCTGGGAATGAGCAGCCAAGGGGAGGACCAGAAGGGGTCAGTGCTAAGCCTCTCAGACCACGAACTGATGCTCTCAGGACAATCACAGCTTTGGAAAGGAATGTAGCCACCACGGGTCCAAGGAATACCCTGTCACCTTGACAAGAGTCCTGCCTGGATTTTGCCATTTCCTCAAGGTTCTCTGGACCCCCAGGGTGCAGGATCTCAATTCCAGGGACCCTCTGGGTCCAGTCTCTCCCCATTCAGGACACTAAGGCCCAGCCCGTGGACCGTGGTAGCTCTGGCTGCAGCTGTGTGTTCCGAGAGGGAAAGATTGGCTCCAGCAGAGTAGTGGCTTCTCCTTAGCAGGCCCTGAACCCCTTAGGGCCTTTCTCTAGGCCCTAGAGAGCCTGTTAATGATAGAATACCCCATCCTCTTTTAACAATGCCCCACAGCCTCTGTTCTGGATGAGCTGCCCTGGACCCCATTAGGAAGTAAGCATGTCCCTTCAAGACCTTGCAGTGCAGGACATGGGGGCTGCTATTCAGCTTGGGCCGAGAACACCTCCATCTGTCTGTGGGGGTCTCCCTGCCGGAGTTACTCAGCAGTCTGAGTAATTACTGCCTGACAAGAAGGCGAGCACAGTGCACCCCCACATTATACTACAACACCCGCCTACAGTCACCCCCACCCCCTGGCTGGACTCCAAGACAGCACCCAGCCCTCCCGAGGCCTGAAATAACTCTGCTTCTGGCACTCACGCCCAGCCCTATCCAACTTTGCTCAAGATAGTGGAGACTGGGGCAGGGGGTCATGGGGAGGCGGCTTGAGGGGGCGGAAGGAGGATTAGCATACCCTGATTCAGGCCCACACTTTGCACTGATCTGCTGTGTGACATTGGGCAAGTTGTTCAGCCTCTCTGACATGGGTTTACGGCCACACTACTCAGTGTCACTGAGTTCAGCTAGTGTCTTCCTGGCAGAGCTCAGACAGAGTGGCTCAGTCCAGCCCTGCAGCTGGTAGAGGTTGCAAGAATGCCTCACCCATTCTGCTCCCACCCAGAGACGGACCAGTCTTCTTAATCTTCAGAACAAGGTTGTTTTCCCACCTTCAAGCACTTGAACATTCTCTCTGTCCTGGAATGAATGGCCTTTTCCCATCTCAGCCTCATGAACTCAGCCCTCAAGACGCCTCTTCCGTGAAGCCTTCCTGGATGGTCTTTCATCCCCTTACACAGCCATCAGAGCCCCCTCCAATGCTCTGTATCTCGTCTTATCACTTTCTAAGGTAGCTTGTGGGTTTTTCTTTCTCTGCTGTGTCATAAGGTTCTGGAAGTCCAGCTCAAACCCAGAGCCTCAGTGTGGTTGAATGCATGTATGATTGACTGAATGATACCGGCCTTTTTTTTTTGACTTTCTGTCATGCCAAGTTTTTCTCCAGGGAATGAATTTTCTCGAAGGAATCACATGACTTTCTCTTCCTGGCATTCCCGGATTCCCTCATACCAGCTCCAGAGCAATACCTGACTTCTTTTCTTTCTTTCTTTGTCTTTTTGCCTTATCTAGGGCCCCACCCGCGGCATATGGAGGTTCCCAGGCTAGGGGTCTAACAGGAGCTGTAGCCGCCGGCCTACACCACAGCCACAGCAACGCGGGATCCGAGCCACATCTGCAACCTACACCACAGCTCACAGCAATGCCGGATCCTTAACCCACTGAGCAAGGCCAGGGATTGAACCTGCAACCTCATGGTTCCTAGTCGGATTCGTTAACCACTGAGCCATGACAGGAACTCCTACCTGGCTTCTTTTCTTCCAAGCACTATTTCACCTGAACTTATCTCTGTTGGTCCCTATGAACTCTAAACTCCGCAAAGGTAGGGACCTCACCTCTTTCACTGGCTGACTCCTCGGGAATAGTAGTGCCCCACATTGAAAGACCCTCAAAAAAGTGCCCGGATTGGGTCACTTAGCCCACGCTTCTCCCCTTTCAGGACCTCTCTTATTCTGGACCAGCAGGGGGTGCCGGCCTCCACCCAGGACTCTTTTGGCCCGAACCTTCTCAAAGCTCTGTTCAACTGGTCCCCTGCCGGGACTTGCTTTCTAGGCGGTGCCTCTTCCATTTTCCACAAAGCCCCCCCACCCCACCCCACCCCGCTCCCCAGGGCGTTGGCGGGGGTGGGGGGTGGGGATCTGTGTGGACTGAGGGACATCAGAGGCCCCCTAGGCAGAGATGGCCCGCCTTAGCCCCACATCAGTCCTCTCTAGGATAAGCAGCTGGCCTCCCCAATGCTTGCTGCGAGGTCTAGACCAGCTGAGTATTACACTACACCTTCCCCATAAGAGAATAACGTCCTGGGACTCGGGAGGCGAAGCAGCTGGGTCAGCCAGGGTGGTCCTGGGTAAGGAGGAGCCGTCGAGCCTCAGAGGAGGCAGCGGAGCCGGCCAGAGAGGTGATGGACAGGGGTGCGGATTCGTAATGGGGGCTCTGGGCGGCTGTCCTTGCCTCCCAGCGGATGGGCAGAGCGCACGCTTCCAGCCGCCTCTCTCGATGACCTCCAGCCGCGAAGGGCGAGCGGGCGGGGTTGGGGCTGCGGGTGCGAGCTCCGGGAAGACCCCGGGGCCCGAGAGGGGCTCTCGGGTGGCCCGATGACCGGCCCGGGGACTGGGGCAGCTACTTGGACGGACGCGGGCCAAGGATCGTCCCCGGGGGCGGGCACAGCGAAAACACCTTGGGAGGCGGCGCCGCGCGGCTGAGCGCCGCTGCCCTGGGAATAGGACGGCGCTCAGCACCGCGAGCTGAGAGCACTTTCATAAATTTTGTATGGGAGGCGCTCCGTGAGCGGGGGCGGGGAGCGGAGAGAGAGAGGGAGGGAGCTAGCGAGCGGGGGAGGGAGGGAGGAGGAGAGGTGGGGGAAGCCGGGGGGAGGAAGGGAGGCGCCCCGCTCCGCGGATCGCTCAGTCCTGCAAACGCGCGCTGTGCGCTTTCCCCGGAGCTCGGCCGTGCGTGCGAGCCCCCTTTTGCAGCAGCCGCGGCGGCGGCCCGAGGGGGCGGAGAGGAGGGGACCGCGGTCTGGCGGTCAGGGGGCGGCTTTCCCCGTCAAAATCGCCTCCAAAGTGCTCGGGGCTGCAGAACAAGGCCGCCGGCTTCGCGGAGCAAGCAGCTCGCCCCGGGGCTGCCGGGGAGCGCCGCGGTTGCTGGTGGGTGCCTGTGCCCTCGGCGCAGGGCTGGGGCTCACCATGCCCCAGCGGGGCCGGGCTGCGGGGCACAAGTGGATCCCGGGCTTGCCCCCGCCTCGACGCGCTCGGATTAGCTGCAGCCGGAGCCCAAGGATTTGAATCCGGACCCCGGGAGGGAGCGTGCCTAGGCCGACCACGGAGTGGCGGCCCCGCGGCCAACATGCTTCGCAAAGGTGAGTTGGAGCCGCAGAGGCAAGTTGGAGTTGGGTGCGCACGAGGCAGAGCCGAGAGCCCCGGAGCCGCCCGCGAGCTGCCCGGCGCCGGGGCTCCTGGACCGGGAAGCAGCCCCTGGCAGGCTGGCGGGATTTGCGGGAACGCACCCGCGGAGGGAGTGCTTCTGAAGCTCAGCCCCCAACGGGGGCCGGTAGCGAGACACCGGATTTGTTTTCTGGATCAGGCGGCCAGGCCTAGGGATCCTGGATCGGCGAGGTCATTTCGAGACGATAGTGAGCTGCCGGTGATGGAAAGGGAGCCGGCCTCCTGGGACCTTAGCTTTGCCAGTATAAAGTTTTGCACTTGCAGGCTTCATTCCCTGCGCAGGCACACTCCGCCAGTTCTGCCGTTTCGGTAAGGCCGGGTCCAGCCCCCGCTCCGGTGCAGCCCGCGGTCAGTCACCGCGCAGTCCGGGCGCTCCCTCACTGAGCGTCCTGGCTTCCCAGGTGGGGCCCGGACGCGAGCGTCTTCCCTGCAGCCCAGCTTTGGTGGTCCCCAGAGACGGGCTCTGGTCACCCAGAGGCCAAGGGTTAGTGGCTAGCGCCTGATGTCCGGTCCCTTAAACTTTCCTTCTTTCTGACGCGGAGGGATGCGAAGGCGGAGGCCATGCCGGCAGCGTGCGCGGCCGGTTCCGGGTTCAACTTGAGGAGAGCTCGTCCGGAGAGCACCTCGCTACGACCCTCGGGCTGCCGGCCTCAGAGCAGAGCGCTGCAAAGTTGGCGCGGGCGCTGGGGAAGTCCCGCCGCGCCCCCACGTGGCTGCCGCGCGGGGAACTGCCCCTAGGGTTCAGGGAGGGCAGGTGACCGCGCCGTGAGCCCGCAGGCCCGGCTACCTGCTCCCCGGCCTCTGTGTCTACCTCTCTCCCGTCTCAGGTCCAGGCGGGCTGCGGCGCCCGGTAGGGACCCCCTACCCCTCACCCTGTCCCTGTCCCGGGCCGGGCGGCTAACTAGCCACGGCGTCTGCGGCTGGCTGCCCGAACCTTGCAGAAGCCGGCTGAGGCGGGAGCTCAGGTAGCGGAGGGGCCTGATCCCTGCGCTCCGAGCTCCAGCCTTAATCCGCCCCTGTTTCCATGGCAACAGACCGAGGTGTCGTAAGCACAGGATTCTGACCTCAGTAGGATGGGGAAGGAGAAAACGGGCAGGGGGAGGTGGTGGAGCTAGAAACGAAGCCCGGTGACGGGCAGAAAAGAGCAGATGCGGGGGTGATGAAAGAGACCCCATAAGCAGGTCGGACAGGTGGATGAAAAAACCACGCCTGCGCTGGAAGCAGTAAAGGTTGTGTGGTGGTCCTGGCTAGCTCAGGTGTGGAGCTTCGGTTGCCCCACTCTGTCAGTAGTCCCAAACTTGTGTGGGACTTGTGCACTGTACGTGGGTCAGTGCCGTGCAGGGGGCATTCGCTGGCTGCCTTTCACTGTGGGGTGGGGAAAGTATGCGGCTAGTTGGAGAAACCACTTTATGGATACATACCGGTTTCTTTTCCCAGCAGAGAGGGGTTATGAGTCTTTTTAGCAACTGGCAGCGCTGGCCAGAGTGTCTCTGCACAGAGAGAGTTCTCTTCCACAGAGCTGAGCACAGGCCCAGGGCTGGACAGCTTGGGCCTGCAGTGTGCAAACTTGCCCCAGTGGGGAAGGCCTCCCAGGCAGTTTTAAAGACCACCATGTCTGGGCTGCAGGTCTGTGATGGAGATAATAGGAGCTGACATCTCATTTCCCTTTTGGTCTTTTGTCTTCTGGCAGTTTACAGTTAAAAATGAGCCACGAGGCAGCCCACGCACTTTATTTATATGGTTTAGGTACCCAGGGAGGCTTGAGCAGCCTCCAGGAGCCTTTTTCTCCCATCCTTGCTAGCCAGAGGCCCAGCTCGGGATGAGCCCAGTGCATTCTGGGGGCCGCTTCCCAGGGGGAGGTTCTTTACCCTGCCCAAGAGGTGGCCACGGGAGGCTTGGCAGTCACGTGTGTTTGCCACTTGGGCTCTTTTTCTCTTCTTGCAGTGCTTGGTTGGCGGCAGAGGTTCTACCAATAAAAAGGTTTCCATCTGGATTGGCCTGAGGGAAGCAGAGCAGAGAAGTCCTTTGCTGGGCTAGGCTTGGCTCCGGTGGCCTGGAGCCTGCTGCTGGGACATTGTGTGGGCAAAGGACTTTTATTTTGGTCCTTTCCTGGGCAATTTTCTACCTCGGCCCTTTGATCCTGGTCCCCAGGACTGGTCTCTTTTGCACACACACACGCATACACAGGACACTTCAGTTCTCTGTGTGGATTCTAGGTGTGCCCAGAGAAAAAGATATGCCTGAGGCTAGTGCCAAGAGAGGTGGCCATTGAAGTTTCTGTTTCTCAAATTGTTTCTAAAGGCTGCCAGCAAAAACATTATAGGATGGGTTCAGATAGCTGTTGCAGTCTCCCTGCCTATCAGATCAGAACCCTGCATGAGGTCCTGGCCCTAAGGGAGTCTCATAGTTTAATTACGATTTGGAAAAGGGTTTGAAAGATGAAGAAAGAGCAGCCCCCCCTAGATCCTGCAGGGAGAAGGGAGCATGAGCCCTACCCTTCCTGCAAAGAAGCCCCAGAGGAGGAAGAAGGCGAAAGCAGGCATTAGACTACGAGGGTCATCTCTCTGGTTGCTGGTTGTCCTATTACAGTTAACAGGGTGCTGTCCCCAGGCAGGACATTTCAGGAATTGGGGGCGCTGCTTTGCATCTTATAATGAACAGACTCTACTGGCCAGAGCCCCACCTCTGCGAACCAGAACAGCCCGGAAACCTCAGTAGATCTTGCTACTGACAGCGCTGGGGAGCTGAAGGCTTCAGCAGCTGCTCAGCTGGCTTTTCCATCTCCTGGCCTACCCAGGCAGCACTAGAGATCTAAAAAGCAAATCTCTGGTCAGAGATGAGAAGCAGGCAAGGCAAGCGAGGCCCCGAACCACCCAGCCCCATCCAGGAAGGAAGGACGGCCTGCTGGGGGTTTTGCTTTGCCAGAAGTGACCTGCTTAAGGTCAGGATCTATGGTTTTCATTTTTAGAGCTATAAAAACAGAATGCAAATCAACAGCCTCTGGGCGAATACGGAACCTTTCCTTAAAGTTTTTGTCTTGTTAAGCAAGGAAATAGAGTGCCAAATAGGCTTTGTTAAGTGGCAGTCTAATTAATAATTCAGAATCTTGTAGCTGTCTTTCATTAGAATTTATCTGTACATCAACCACAAAATCAGTCAAACACACTCGTTTATAAGTTAATGCCATCTCTGAATAATTCAGCAAGAGCTAGATTAGGGCCTGCAACCTAGTACGATGTATTTTGTTCTTTTGGCTCTCATAGCCAGATGGGCTGGGCTGGTGGCTGGATTGGGTCCCCTTTGTGGGGAGAAGAGAAGGTAGGGGGAGAAAGGGACCACAGGGTTGCCAGATGCTTGGTAGATTTGAATCCAGAGGTTTCAAAGTCTAGATCAGAGTCTCCATGTGGCGAGGTGTGAGCAGATTTCTCTTGGAGCTGCTGACGACATGACCCTCCTTGTCCCCATTGGGAGGGAGAGGGCTCCATGGACAGCCAAGACACCCTCCTTGCTGCTAGAGGAAGTGTAGAGGGGACATACAAGAGCGCTGACTAGAGGGTTGAGATGTGAGGCTCTTTAGCCCACATCCAGATGAGGAAGTGGAATCTCAGTCTCCCCAGCCCAATTCTGTCCCATTCAAGGAACTCAGCAGCCTGGTGAAACCAAAGACGCCAAGACAGCTTCCTTAATTGGGAGCTTCTGGGCTGCTGCTTTCCTCCAAGTTCCTGGTCCTTCTATCAGCAAAGAGAAGCCAAAAGGAGGAATTTTAGGGGAGCACCAGGTCAGCTCAACAGAGAGTAGAGGCAGAGTGAGTTGCTAAATAAAGCCCATGCACGCATTTTCTCACCAGTAGCCAGATAAAAGCCAGGAAACAGTGCAATGCTCCCCTTTTGTGAACTCAGATGATACAGAAAATGTGTTTCGGTTTGGTTCCTGTCATGCCAACACTCCTGAAGGCAATTCCCAGGTCCATTTTCTGTTTCTTTTTTTGGGGAGGGGCACATCCACGGCATATGGAGGTTCCCAGGCTAAGGGTCTAATCGGAGCTACAGCTGCCAGCCTACACCACAGCCGCAGCAATGCAGGATCCAAGCTGCGTCTGCGACCTACACCACAGCTCATGGCATCACCGGATCCTTAACCCACTGAGCAAGGCCAGGGATCCAACCCGCAACCTCATGGTTCCTAGACAGATTCGTTTCCACTGTGCCACGATGGGAACTCCTCCAGGTCCATTTTCTTTCTTTCTTTTCTTTTTTGTCTTTTTGCCTTTTCTAGGGCCGCACTCGCGGCATGTGGAGGTTCCAAGGCTAGGGATCTAATCGGAGCTGTAGCTGCCAGCCTGTGCCACAGCCACAGCAACGCGGAACCGAGCCACGTCTGCGACCTACACCACAGCTCACAGCAATGCCAAATCCTTAACCCACTGAGTGAGGCCATGGAATCGAACCTGCAACTCACAGTTCCTAGTCGGATTCGTTAACCACTGAGCCATGACGGGAACTCCCTCCAAGTCCGTTTTCTACAGAGACACTGTTCAGGACCCAAACTCCCAACTTGGACACACTGGTTCTTCTCCTGCAGAAACAAATCTGAGTTTCTGGTCTCAGATTCAGGCCACCAACCCCGACCCCCCTCCCAAAGTTTAAACAGCTCAGTTTATGGAGACCAGCTGGATAACAAGAGCATACAGTGAATGTGACGCCAGGAGAGGTTCGTGGCCAACTTTGAAAAGAGGAAGTCTTGTTAGGAAAAGGAAAAGGCAAGGGAGAAAGATAGGGATGCCCCCTGACCTGTGGTAGAGTTGACAGCAGATGGGTCCAAGGAGGGGGGCTTGGAGGGGGTGAACCCCAATGCCAAGCTTTGGAGTCAGGGCCTGAAAAAGGACAGAGCAGAAGTTCACTGGCTGGAGATGAGAAGGAGGGGGCAGGCGTCGTGAAGGATGTCAAGAACGGATCTGTTTGGTACCATCTGCAGAGAAGTAGTGGTTAAGGTTAAAGCAGAGAGGAGATGACAGGGAGGGAACAGATGGCCAAGGAAGCAAAATAGCTGGCGAAACGGGAACAGAGCCTCCAGGGACGACAGAAGGCAGGACCTCCGTGCAGAGTGCCGGAAGCAGCCCTTTCCTCGGGGGGGCGCTGGCCAACCACCCTGGGTAGAAGTGAGTCCGAGAGAGGAGTGAGGCAGGCACCCCAGAGTGAGGGCTTCCTCAAGGCTTGGGAGATGACCTAGGGAGAGATTGGTTCCAAGGTGAGGGGGCCCGGGAGCAGGGATCTCCTGGGGTGTCGCTGAACTGGGGAGAGGAGGCACGGCTGACTTGGAGTCCATCAAGGGGAGGCCACTGCAGGTTCAGAGCATGCGTGGCTGAGCCTGCTGGGAGGAGGTATGGAGGCGAGCTGGAAACAGGCAGCAGGGAATAGACTGTTCATCCCAACCTGCCTTGAATCCGATTATGCCAATCCCTGTCCACATGCTGACAATAGCTGCTTATAGTTAGCGATGCTCCAAGGCTAAGCATACTCCATGCCTCATCTCATGCAGTCTCCACAGCCACCCTTCGAGATCGGTCCGTGCTTGTTCCTGTTATATAGATAAGGAAACTGAGGCACAGACGAAGGATGCCCCTTGCTCTGGGTCATCCAGTTGGCACACTGAGTCAGAATGCAATCCCGGGTCTGACTGCCACCAGGCTCTTTTCCTGGTCCCCTTAACCTCTAAGCTCCACTGTCTCACATGCCCATCTGCCTTGATTTTTGTAGCATTTGTTTTGGGAGGCGCTGGGCACTGCTGAATCACTTGCATCTCGTTATAGAGTTCCCTGCTGGTTCCCTTGCACTCCCCTTCTGGTGCTCCCCTGGGAACGTCTCTGGCCGGGATCTGGGGCTCCTGAGATCCTTAACCCCTCTCTCATGTGTCCTTTTCCACCCAGTCCCCGCTCCTTTCTGTTTAGGGAGACACACCCCTCCCCTACTGTCTCCTGCTCTGGTTTCTTCATTGCAGGCAGAAATGGGACAATGGACCAGCACTATCCTGCCTGCTTTCATGCCCTTGAGAAAAGTGGGGCTGTGGTTTATATAGAGGCTGGGCCATCCCCATAGGTTGCTCCCTCTGGCTCCCCTTCCAGGCTGGCCTGGTGGACTGAGACTGACTAACCCAGCCCCCCCACACCCCAGACTGGTGGGTGATTGGGGAGCAACAGCTCCAGGCGGGGGCAGTGGGCAGGCCGCCCAGGGGAGGTCCCTCTGCCTGCACGGGCCCTTCTCCTCTGGAGTGTTCCCTCATTCCTGGGGCGCCGTTCCCACGACGCAGTCAGCCTGGTAGCGGGGTGGGAACTGCAGAAATCAGAGCTGTCCTTCACAAGGCATTTCTCCTGCCCCCTTCCAGCCATGGTTGAGGACTTGAGAGGCTGGTTCTTCCGACAGTTTGGAAAAGAAAAAAAAAGTAAGGCAGAGAGCCTAGCCGATCGCGATCTCAGGGTTCAGGGACCCACCTCTGAGCGATTAGCTCCCCTCCAGCCCGGCGGGGCAGGGTGGCAGGTCTAACGGATTCACTGGGTGCTTCCGAGCCTATGATTACTGTCTAATCAGTCAGTGAAGCTGGAATCCCAAACTGCAAACAGCCCTTGCTATGTGATTCATAAGAGGCGCTCTGGAGGCCTCCGTGCTGGCACAATACCGTGTGTGTGCAGAGACACACCTGCTGAGTGTACAACAGGTTCCAGGAGTGCATGTCAGGGGGCCGATGTTGCAGAGTCGAGCATCCTGAATGCCTGGTGCCCTGGCGCCTAGGTCAGCACCCCCCACCTGGGGGCCACTAGTGTGGCATTGGCAACAGCGGTTGGTGAGCCACTCAGTGGGGGCTTCAGGGATGGGCAGGCCAGCACCATGCGTGCCACGTGCCAGGAACAAACTCAAGCGGGTGTGTGGCTCAGCCACCCACGGGGTGGGGGGGTGGGGGGGCACGACACATCGCATATCTGCCAGGGGACAAATCACTGCAGCCCTAGGAGCTGAGGCCTCTTGGTGGCTCCCTGGGCTGATTCCAGAGGGCAAGTGGCACCATTGGTTGGGTGGATTTGCAGGAAACGGAGCAAAAAATACCTCCCCAAGTCAAGAGAAGAGCCGAGTTCCCAGCTCTCAGCCCACAGAGGTGGCGTGAGAGGTTGCTTGTGTCTCTAAAATTGTCCTAGCAGAGCTGAGCATCTCTGTCCGGGCACCTGAGCCAGTGCATAGCAGAGGGTTTTTTTTTTTTACAGATGCTTAGAGAGAGAGATTCATGAGGCCCTAGAGGGAAAATTGGCATTCTTCTTACACGATGATTTATTTATAGGGCGATTGGATGATGGGGATATGGAGGCTAAGGTGCCTCCATTAGAAGCACACAAGGCAGGAAGCCTTGCTCTGCATTTGACATTTCATGGGGCGACTCCTACCAGGGAGCGGCTTTTTCTTTTAGAAGGTTTTACCTTTAATGTTCTATTCATGGGCTCGTCTGAGCAGGCGCTGTGGTGGGCTTCAGGAAAGGCAGGCATGCATAGGTTACTCAGTGGCCAGCGTGGGGACAGCTTGGGCAGGCCGGGTGTGGGGCAAGGGCTGTGTTTCTGCACTGGCAGCCCACTGGCCAGCATGCCAGCCACCTCCTCAACCCCTGCAGAACGCAGAGAGCTGTTCATTCGCCCGCTGTCTGTGTCTTCACTGGCCATGGGGCTCTGTGTCTTCACTGTGCCACCCTGGCTTTGGCCTGACCGTGGTCTTTTTCTCCCTGGGGACTCCGGGGCTGTGGAAATGACCCCAACGTCGGAGTTACGGGGCTGGGTTTGGTTCCATCTGTAATGTGATTAGATCGATGGTTTGGCAATTGTTTTTCTGCAGTAGAAGCGTTTCTGCAAATGATGTCCAGTGTCATGAGTCCAGAATATTAAACAGATAGTGCAGGTGGCTCCAGGCAGTGTTGGCTCAGAGGCCTCTTCCCCTGACCTCACGGCCACCCCGGCAGCTCCTCTAGTTTGGAGGCTGGGGAGTTCCCTGTGGTCCCCTCTCCCCCAGCAAGCAGTGCAGGCAGAAGGGTCACGGGCTGTGTACAAAGAGGGCGCTGCGTTGTCCACAGGCCTAGGTTTGAGCTCGCTCTCATGCAGCAGGGCTTGGACCCTTTGTGACCACTTAGCTCTCTGGGAGGAGCTGTCTACACTTGGAGTCCGCCTGCTCTTACCTTCCTCTCACCTCTCAAAGACGAGACGTGCGGCCGGCACTCCACTGTCATTGCGCTGGCTTGACGCTGACCCAGACATTTTCCTCGTCTCACCTGACCTGGTGGCCTCTGAGTCTGTTGGCAACACTTTGCCCGACGCCAGCTCGCCTGGTCTTTCTCCTCCTCCCGCACCTGCTCCTTCTCAACCTTCACTGCCAGCTTCACCGCCTCCTGCCATCCTTCAAATGCCTCCTGGGGCACTGTCCTGGGCCCTCACTCTGGGGCTGTCAGCTCAGCTCTGGGGGTGTCAACCTGTCCACGGCTGCAGCGCCCATTTACTGGGTCCCTCCATCCCGTCTGCGGCCCAGATGAGCCACTCACCC